>JAQPPZ010012804.1:0-67909 GCA_028583015.1 Wollemia nobilis | reverse complement strand
AGAAAGCTCAAATATGACATTATATGGTTAGAACACTACATATTCTAGTGAATAAGCAAAATTGATCTAATGGCATGAAATAAGAAGCCATAATTTTATGTAAATAGCCAAAACATAAATAAAACCTGTAATATATAGGTAGAGCTGAATAAAGGTAGCTTTCCACATAGAGGGGAATTTTGAAAAGAGAACTAAGTAAAATCACATGCATGAGATTTCAAAACATGCAATAGCCAATGAGAAGGCACATTTGCTCTCATGAAGCCTATAAGAAGTACTCTTTTCTCACTCTAGTCCACTACCTTTAGCTCCTAGTGGGTTGTGCAATATATGAAGAAGGATGGTGGTGATAGACTCTCCCTTCTAATCACCCCCTTTTCTTTTCCTAATTTTATTGCTTGAAGCATAGCAGGCTGCAATAGAAGAAAAGTCAAGAAACAAAAGAAGGAAAAATAAAGGGGTGATCTGAAGAGACTATGAGGCTGATCAATATATAATTATTTATAGGTATAATAGGTTTGCTAAGCATCAAAATCATGTGTTTTCAAATAATATTGATATGTGCCATTCTTTTTGTATCCTTATTTCATTACTATAGACATGATAGCTAAATGATATTCTTTCAAGAGAACCTAATAAATCATTCATCCATCTATTATGTATTTCATATTACTTTGTTTAATGTTCTTTCCATGTTTCTTCTTCCATCCTTAAATCATCCCTTTCCATATTCTACCATTTTCATGACTCCATAGCCCAATGGAAAAACTAGCCCAAGTCATCTTTCAAAAATAATTGTGATATTTTCACATGACTATGGTAATGTGCAGAATTAATACTCTCAATATCCTTATGATAAAATCAGGTGGAAAATATCATCATGATGATATCACAAAGCACATTGGTATGTGTAAGTTTTTAACATATGAAGCTTGGTAACAAAGTCTAAAAAGGTAAACACATACTAAGTTAAGATAGATATGATATAGTACCAAGGTGATGAAAGCAAGCACATATTGCATTAGTGAGAATGTCATGGTATAAAGCTTTAATTAGATGAATAAATGAGGAAAGAAAGAAACTAGGATGATCACATGAATGATGAGATCTGAGAAATCAGTGCCAACACTGATAAAAGCCAGTTCAATTAAGGATCCAACTGTCACCTACTTTAAAATGGCTATAAAAATATGCATAGGGTCATCTAATGCATGTAGTTCCATGATCATTCTGAGTAGCCATGCATTTTGTTGAAGTATCAAAAAGTTGAATGGAATCCACTAGCATAAAGGAAGCCTACCTGTGTAATTTTGCAAAGAAGAAAACAAATAAAGAGATGAATATTTTGAGCACTTGGAATATTTTCCTAATGCAACTTGCAAGGGTGAACATTCACCTAAAGATACTACTCTATATCTAAAGTAGCATTCAACTACAACAAAATATTCTCACAAAATTTTTATTTTTGTAGAAGGTACCTACACACAGGTATCTCTAATTTCTTTCATTTCTTTCTTCTTATCATATTTCCCTCATCTTTATGTATATTTTTCTATATCTTTGCAGCATTCACCTCCATAGTCATATTATTACCCTATATATCTGAATATCTTACCACAAAACTCTAGAATTCATATTCTTTGCTACCTTTTTCTTTCTTGCTTCTTGTATTTCCCTCCCCATTTAAAACAACTATTACCCCTCCAATCATCTCCCATCACACTCCCTTTCCTTATATCAATTCTTGTCCTTATTCTAAATTTTTATTTTATTTTTGATGACCATAAGCTTCATCCATTCCCATAACCCTCACTCTCAATAAACTTATATTCTAGATCCATTTTCGCTCAATTTTTTATCACCTCATTTATAAGGCTTACTAGGTTCTCAATTTTGCAAGCAAAATTCTATAGAATTTGCCAATAATGTAGGTAAATTTCATTACCTACATCCACTATGTGGTATGGTTTAGACCATGTAGTTATTTTGCTAAGGTAGTGGCATAGCAAAGGGCATGAAGCAACTCATAAGGTAACCATTACAACCCCAAATGAAGCTCTTGTGGTATATTCAAATATGAAAGATGAACCAAAGTAGCCTGGAAGGTCATAGAGAGGTGCCAATAGCAGAAAAGTATGACCATATGCCAAGTAGACCAAGTCAGATAGAAAAACAAGCAAAAGACTGTCAAATAACATTTTTATGCTACGACATTAGATCCAGAAATACAAAATGAGAAACATAAATTTGGCTAAGAAATTTGGCTATATATTTAAGAAGTTGATGTTAGAAGGAGGAAAATAAAGTTTTAGCTTTCGACAAAAGGAGAAAAAATAAATAATGTGAAGGCTCCATCATCTAACACCCAACATTAAAGAAAAATAAAAAAATGAGCTAGCTAGATGGATAATAGTGATGATGTTAGCAAGGTAGCATAAAATTTTTAATGCAACATTAAACAATGCCTATGCAAGAAATATTTGAAGGCATTGAACACAATATTTGATATTTAATGTCATGATATACAAAGCTCTTAAAAGCATCAAACTTCAAAAGGTGATGATGTCATCATCAAGAGCTTAAATTCTTGGCAAACCAAAATTAATTTTTGATGCAAAATAAATCTAAGGCAGGGGAACCGACAATAAATTATCAAGGATCAAGCAATGAAACCTAGTGTCTGACAACAAGCATGAGCAAATATCACTATCAAAACTTTTCAAGGAATGACATCATCAAAGGAGAAAAGAAAACTTGACACCTGACATGAGGAGAAAGCCAAAGGAAGCAATATTCAGCCAAGGCAACCACCTAACAGTAAGCAATATATTTTAATGCCACTAACCTCTACACAAATGATCCAAATTTTTCCTAGTCAATAAGGTCACACATATCCATTAACCATAAGGTATCATTTCTATTAGAATATCTCAATGACAGAACCCTTCTCCATCACACATTTGACCCTACTCAACTAGCCAAGCATAACATATAGGAATGGACCATCATCATATGGTTAGAATACAACAGTGCAACATGCAAGCTAGCGTCATAATGAAATATACACCACACACATCAGTAAATCATGATTAAAGTAGTTAAGCCTAGCTTACTTGCATGTGACAACCAAACTCTACACTTGTTCTGATAGGCCTGCAATATGCTCTAAACTGAATGTATTGTAAAATTTATATATAATAGAATGTAAGCCATTATAATGGTCAAATATTTAGCATTTACAATTGGCATAACTATATTAATTGAGGCTATATACCTTTTGAATGTATATTGGATTGTTGTCTAGTCTATTGCTCACTTCTTTTGCAAAACATGTATGTATGTATCATTTAGTCATTAAGAATTTTTGTTAAAGCTATGAACGAATAATGTATTTACTATTCTAATTTTGGAATGAATTAAAAATTCTTATATTTTATTATGATTAATTTTTTTAAAGCATAAGGAAATTAAATTTGTCTATTAGATAGTTTAGCCTAAGTTTAGATTACGAGACTCTTTGCATTATGTCTCTTGATGTTGTTGAATTTGTACCACTTTCTACTTAGTCTTCTAACCCTTTGCATTCCTTACTTTAGTCTACAACCCATTTTAGTTAGATTAAATAGGACAAAAATAGTCTACCTTCTCTAGAGGTTGACTCAAATATCCTAATTTTTTAGGCATTCAATCTTGGTTGAGGCCTTGAGGATGCAACTCATCCACTTAGGAAATTTTTAGACCAAGAACCTCCACACTTCTCTTGAAAAATCATAGTGAACTAGTAGGTGATCTATTGTTTCTTCTTCCCTTTTACACAAATTGCATTGAATTGGACCCTACTAGGACCTCTTATGTACAACATACCATGTTAATTCCTTCTTAGCTAAATCTAACTAAGAACATTTTATTTTTTATTTTTTGGGGTGCTTTCACCTTCCAAATCCTACTCCACCACCAAAGGACCTCCTCATTATTATTTAAAACATTGTCTTATATCCTTTAGCTATAAATTATCCATTAGTTGGGTTATTTTACCATACTAAAGAGTCTTCTTCTTTTCTTAGACTTATAAAATCCCTTGTGAGATCCATTGTATACTTGTTCCATTGCTCAGCTTCATTTCCTTGCAAAAATAATTCTTCTACTAAAAGCCACCCTTGATTCCATAATTTTTTTTTATCCATAGAGGTTGCATCTACTAATACTTTAAGTCCCTATCTATTTATATGTTCTATTATATTTTGAGATAGCTGGTAATTCCCTCCATTCCCCATCTAGGGGTCTTTTTCTAGCCTTACTTTCTTCTCATTTTCTATTGTCTAAATCAAAAAATTGCCCACTAATGGAAAAACCCTCTCTAATGCTTTCCAAATGATACTTGCATTGGTCACTAGCTTTATAGGAATTCTAATCCACTCTTCAAATGGCATGGAACCCAAATATTTCTCTTTGATAACCTCATACCATAATCCTTTACATATTTTCAATATCCAAAAACTCTTGGTAGCTAGTACTTTCCCAAAGTTATGTATATTCTTAAATCCCCATCCTCCTACTTATTTAGGTTTGGCTAACTTACTCCATTTAACCAAAGGCATTGAATCCTTCTCCCTTCTTCCTCTCCAAAGGAAATGGAAGCATTTTGTCCTTATATTTTCCACTATTGCAACAAGAATATAATCCATGGAGTGCCAAAAGACTAGAATGACTTAAAATTTTGATTTAACCAGTGTTAAATGACCTCCCAACGATAGCCATATATTTTTTCCACTTTATTGTATAAGAAAATACAATCCTAGTATTCATAATTATTTGAATTTAGTATAAACCCCAAATATTTTAGATCTTTTCCAAACTCAATTAGATTGAAGCCAAAAATCCTTACCAATACTTGTCCTAGATATAGTTTGTTAAAAGCTATATCTATTTTTTGGAGGTTTATTTCCATTCTTATGGTAACACAATATACATATAAAAACTCTTTATATTTTAGTACTTCTCTTAAGGTACCATTTCCAAATAGGAGTATATCGTCTATAATTAGTAAGTGAGTCCCAACCAAAGAGTTTCAATTTAATGCCTTTGATCATGCCAAGTATTTTTTGTTACTTAATAATTCTACTTAGCTCTTTAGCCACAAGTAAGAATAATAAGGGTGATAGGGGGCATCCTTGTCTCAGTCCTCTAGAATGCTTGAAGAAGGTAGATATTGAACCATTAATTAAGACAAAAAAGAAAGCATAATTAATATATCTCATTACCCAATTTACAAAGGGCACAATACAACCAATATGAATTAATATAAGTCTTATGTACAAATAACTTACCCTATAAAAAGTATTTTACATATCATGCTTAGTTATCATTGCCTACTACTTCCTTGATTTGACTAAATGAAGTGCTTCTTGAGCAACACCTATAGTTTTATGGATTTATCTTTTACTTAAGAAACCAAATTATTTTTCTAAGAAGGTGTCTAAGAAAACCTCCTTTAACCTCATAGCAATAATCTTGGAGATGATTTTATAGAGAGTATTACACAACAATATAAGCCTATACTCCCCAAAATATTTTGGTTAATCCTTATTAGAAATCAAGGCCAAGAAATTTGTATTAATAGACCTGAGTACCTGCCTAGAAGTCCTTGATTCCTCAACCACCTTTAAAAGGTCTTCTTCCAACAACTCATAAAAACCCACATAAAAGTCAATGGTCTTGTCATCTGGTCCTAGACTCTTCCCTTTTCAAAATTATTTAATTATTTTTTATAGCTTCTCCGTAGTGAATTTTGTCATCAAAGTCTCTTTAACTTCATAATTGACCATCTTAGATAAATAAAGTGCTAGCTTAATGACTTCTTCACTATTTTTTCTATTGGGTTCTTGATAAAAACATTTAAAGTGGGATACTCCTAATCATACTATTTCTTGAAACCTTCTCATATCTCTTCCATTCTCCCCTTTCATCTCCTAGATTGTATTTATCATTTTTCTTTGTTTTGCATACTTTTGAAAGAATTTTGTATTTTCATCTCCTTGTTCTAGCTAAAGTTCTCTACTTTTCATCCTCCACCTTACATCTTCCCATTATCATAATTACCTCTTCTTTTTTTCCACCTCCTTTACCTACAAATTCTCCTTGTTTGAAAAATCCTCATTGCCTTTGTGACTATATAATTGATTTAATTTATATTCTATGTCCACTATCTTTGCCTCTGCTTCCCAATATTTACCTTTGGTCCATGCAATTGTAGTAGATTTTATTCTCCTCAAATTTTTAGAAAATTGAAACCTAGTTGTCTTTTCTATTGTTAGGTCAAATGTCTCCATTGATATTTTACTATATTTATAAATTAATCATATTTGAACCAAATAGCATTGAACTTGAAAGGTCCTAACCGTTTCTCTTGATCCTTTTCTAACTGTAAGAAAATTGGTGAATGATCAGATCTCCTGCCTTGATCTATCTAAGGCCTTAGTATTTTTGCTTTAGCTATGAGGTTTTTAGACACTAAAAATCTGTCCAACCTTTTAGAAATACCTTGTATTCTAGTTCTTTGATTCCTCCAAGTGGGCACTAATTTAATAGGTTCTACATCATACAACCCTGCATTTTGAATTTTATTTAGCAAGCAGATCCATTCTAGTCTCCTCTCCCCATATTGTTGCTCTTCTAATTACAAATTTTAAGTCCCCTCCCACCATTGCATTTCCCTTTTTTAAGAAGTCTTGAATAAATAATTCTTCCTAAAACTACCTTCTACTACTACAAGGACCATACAAATTGACTACATAAGTCAACTTACCTAGCTCCATAAAATGTAAGTTTGTAATCACACTTGCCTCAATATAAACCTTATCAACTAGCTATAAGGAGGAATTCCATCCTATTATATTTTCCCATGATCTTCATTTTTAGTCTAACCCTAGAAAGTTCCAATTTGGTAGGATAGAGAGAGAGAAGTATGGCTATTGTTTTTTTTGCATCTAGCATAATCTCTTGGATTAAAATTATATCTATCTTATGAATTTTAAACAAATGATTTAGGGCTATTTTTTATGAGAGGCCCCAAGCCCTCTAAAATTTAAAGAGAAAATTATCATTGATACCCTTTCCCTTTGGGTTGTCTTACTCTAAGAAACCCAACTACATATTTTTGTTTGCCAAATAAAATTTCCTTCTCAAATTTTTCTTGTGCAGTTTTTAAGTAGGATTTCCTTTCTATTATAAAATCCTGAAATTAAATTGTCTTAAGACCCAAATCCCCTGATACCTGATCATACCCTGTATCTCCTTTACCTTTTTTCATAGATATTAGAGCATATCTACCAAAAGATGTGCTTGTATAGGGATTTAGAGGACTTAGTGGGGAAGATATCCTACTAGGGTTATTTAAGCCTTGCTTGCTTCCTTAGCCTAAAATATATCTTGCTAAAGAGGGTAAGAACTTAGAAACTTTTATACCTTTATCCTCTATTTGTTCTAAGCCCTTGATAACACCTCTCTCTTGAAACTATCTATCTAAATTGTGGCCTATTAAACCCTCCATATAGGAGCTTGATCCAAGACAAGATGATATATCAAATTTATCATTATTATAATTCAATCCCTCATCCCCCCAAAAAGAAAAATTTATGTTTAGGATGTATTGGTTACCTGATAAAATACCTCCATAAGTTTTGTTAGTTTCAAGTGTGGTATCCCTTCCCTCATAGAAAGTTGCCTTATTACATTAGTTGGAAATTAACTCTTTCTCCATTGACTGGACATTGATGATAATTAACCTTTATTTAAGTGATTCAAGAGTCTTGATTGGATCCTACTCTATCTGAGATTTGGTTGCTTGTATCTCCTTTGAATTTTTTAACCAAAATAACCTTCAAATTATATTTGTATAGTCTCTTGCCCTCTTCTCTTTTCCATTTCATAATCTGCCTTAAGATGACCATAATGATGATAATTACTACATAGAAAAGGCACCCAATGTAGTTAAGCTTCTATAAGAATATCTAATTTCCTAATACAAAATCCATGGTCTTCAAAAACCCTAAACTAATATCAAGCTCCACTAAGATACAAGCTATTATTTTATGAATACTACTTAAGTTTTCCATATCTACTCCAAGAAAGACTCCCAAGGAGTTTCCAATCTCATGTAGGATTCTTTCATTCCAAAATTCAATGGGCAAAGAGGGTAGCTTGATCGAGATGGGTATTAGTTTTTCAGAATGTGGATCAAGCCCAAGAATCCATAATTTTATATTCAAAACATTGAGCCTCCAAATCCATATTCTATTTTTTATGATTCTAGCATCTTTTTCCTTTTGAAGGACAAAAACCATCCAACCCTTCATCATCACATGAAATGTAGGAGTATAACCTAGAATTTCCAACCAATTATTTTTTATCCAATCTCATAGATTTTTTGGTTTCATGAAGTGGCTAATAAATATTCCTACCAAAGCCTTGTCCTTTAGTGATAAACATTTCTCTAGAATTAGATCCTCACCTAAAACCATTCAGACTAGCTCCTTTCACAACTGTATATAATATTTTTTATTTTTTTCCTTTTTTGCTTAGTTTGTTTATCTTCTAATTTGGTTGGTCTACCATTTAGTGTTTCCTTTGGTTTATGTGGTAGCAATTTTCTTTATTCATTCCCCCCTTGTATGTGCTAGGTTTAGGTTTTGAAGTTGAATATACTTTTAGGCATGGGTTTGAGTCAATTCCTCCACATTATTTATCCCCCTTATGCCACAAGTCAACAATTTATTCCTTATTAAAAAAAAATTAGGCCTTTGAATATTCCTCAAGATCTTCATCATAGTTTATTGCATCTTCTTTATTAATCATTGACTTAGTTGTCCTTCCATTATTAGTGATCAGTGGGCTAATTTTACCCTGGTTAAGAGTTCCTGCTGAATTATTTTTTTAATTTTCTTCCTCCCCTCTCCTTCTTGGATCTGTTGACCAAAGCCTAATTATGAGAGCCGCATTTTCTTGAGTGCAAGCAATTGCTATTTTTTTCTAGATCTTGACGATTGCCCTCCACCATGCTTTTGGGATGATGATGAACCCATCCTCAACATTGTTAGTGGCATTGCCATTACTATGTTGTCATCTAGCACTTCCTTCCTTAGCCTCCCCTTCTTCCTCTCATTTACAACTTTTAATTGAGTTATGACTTCATCCAAAATTGGTGATGGTGGTATATCCTAGGATGATGTTGCATGTTGTGAAGCCAATGATGGTCATTTATGTTGTGAACCTAACAAAGACATCATCTATTTTTGGTGTTTGACCTCCAAATGAATTGATCTTGGATTATTCTATAGCAAAATCTATGACAACCTAGTAAAAATAGATACTTTTTTAATAAATTATGTTTATGTTATATGGGTGGCACCATTATTAGATTATTATCTACAATTAGGTCAATTAGACTACATTTAACATATGTTGCTATGAAATACTATTCATCTCTCTCAAACCATTATATTTCCTCTATCAAGTTATCTATATCATTTTAATAGAAATATAATATATATATATATATATATATATGAGAGAGAGAGAGAGAGAGAGAGAGATTATTGATATCATTTTCATTGAAAAATATAATATTTCTTGGCTAGTTTCCTTTTAAAACTTGGATTTTAACAAAATAAAGATAAACATAATGATTAGATATATTATTTATCACCCCAATTTCTTTTTTATAGGTATGAGATAACATTTCTAAGGTATTTCCTCCATCAATAGGCAATGGATATCTAAATTAAAACCATTTTTGATCCAATATAGACATCCACTTCAATTGGAATTACACCCCTTTTTCAATGGCAATCTTGATATTTGTAAGAAGTAACCTAGCCTTTGCATAGTTTTTTCTTGAAGTTATGGAGAATTTTTCCTTTATTATTTTAAAACAATGTCACCTCTATTAGATTTCTTAAGGTTTCCCATAAAATAACCATAAAAATTAATGGAATGAACTATTAGATTTTTTTTTTTTATCATAGATAAGTGAAGATCCATTCAATTAATTATATTGTTATGTATTAACTTTTCTTGTATATTCAAATCCTATAGCTAAGATTCTAGCATGTCTTTGCTCACACTTGAGTGTTCTTATGATAATAACCATGTCAATCAACATTTTATAAAAGAGGCAACAATATGATTCCAAATTTGTATATGATTTTGACATCATATTTTTGAAAATTATATTATCAATTTCAAGCCATAGATTCTAATAAAAATATATGGTATAAATCCTTCATATAATTCCTAATAATTTAAATTAAAAATGGCTAATTTGATATTTCATCAACTCTTTCAATGTTGATGGTGTAAATCCAATAGATTTTAATTTTATTTTCATAAAAGTAGCTCTAAATGGTGGATAACATGAATAGTTAATAAGTAGATGATATGATTTTTCTAGCTTATCCTTACATAAACACTCCTAGTAGATGGAATGTTGAAGCCTTGGGAAGGGCCTCAAGTGACCAAACATTATTACAAAATAAATCCATGGGAGTGTAAAATTTTGATAATTATGAAGAAATGTCTTAATATGATATAGTATCCAAATTATTTTAATAAATTTTAAACTAACTCATCCTTCCAAAAAATAGAGGAAATAGAACTCCTAAATCATGATTTGTCTACTCAAAGGTATTTTTCTCAATTGCTAAGATGGATTTTATTTGGATGATTCTATATATAGTTACTTCCTATTTTTAGAATATACATCACACAAATGTAAAGAGTGTATTTTTTCATGGTGATATTTAGGAGGAGATTTAGATGCAACAACCGTCTAGTTTTGAGCATGAGCATTCTAACCCCTTTGTATGTTGATTAACTAAGAACTTAAATGGTCTTAAGTAATCATCAATTTCTTGATATGAGAAGATCCATGTCTTATTTATTAGTTGTGCATTTTATCATTTGGAGGTTGAACATGGTGTTTATATCAAATGTCAACATGAGGGGACATTGGTGGTTGTGTTCTATGTAGATAATATTTACACTATGAGTAGCTCTCTCCTAGTTCAAGATGTGAAGTCATGACTTCATGCTTACTTTAAGATGAAAAAATTAGAGATCCTACATTATTTCTTGGGTATTCATATTTATCAAGCTTCTTTTGATATCATTATTTTATATCCCATGTATAATTTTAATCTTGTTCAATTCTTGAGGATGGAGAATTGTAAATCTGATCAGGCTTGTTTTGCTTTAGGATTGAAGCTTCGAGTATATTGCATGACTTCCTTGGTGGAATTATCTTATGGGAGGTCTCCTTTAACTTACACAAAACTTGATATTACCTTTATTTTTAGCTATTGTTCCAAGTACATATAGGCACCTTGAGAGAGACACTAGACCATAAGCAATAGGATTCTCAAATACATCATTGGTAAATATCATATGGGTATTCATTCTTCAATTGGTTCATCTATAAATTTGAATTTTGATAAGATTGTTAGATATAAACTAGTATGGTGTTTTGGATGAGATGAGATCCACCATTGGTCTTGTCTATTATCTTGGTTTTGACTCTATTTCCTAGTGCTCTAGATAACAATCAACTATTGCTTAGTTTTTTATTGAATGTAAATATTGTGTTGTAAATAAGGAAACAAAGAACCTTCAATGGATGATTATGATTTTGGAGTAGGTGGATATTCCTCATTCCTATCTTATCATTCCTTGATGTGATAATTAGAGCATGATTAAGCTTATCCACAATTTAATGTTTCACTAGTAGACCAAGTACATTGAGATTCAAATGCAATATTTGTAATGGCTTTATGCATATGGGATGATTGATATAGATTTTGTGTCATAAATGGAGAAAGAAGTAGATACTCTAATCAAGGTCATGCTTGAGGCTCATTTTATGCGTGTGCAAGAGCTACTTGGTGCTAGAGAGTGTCCCTTTAGGGGGATGACTAGTAAGGTTCTTTATCTTTATCCCCCATTGAAATTAAAGGGGATTTTGAAATATATGGTGGTTAATATTCACTTGAGACTACGATCAAATTTGTGTTGTATTGTATGTATTAGACCTTTGATCACTTGTAAACCATGAAAAGGTATTTTTTGTTAGAGTATATTACATTATTTGGTACATGCTAATGTATCCCCTTGGTACCTTCATGGTACATATTGTAAATAATAGACTATGATTGAGTCATAGTTTAGAGTGTGAGTATTATTTTCCCTTTATGTAAGTGTGCATGTGTAGGAAATGCACAAGTGTCATATGAGTTAGTGTGCAAGTGTGAGTTGAGTCTATGTGCACGAGTGTCTTATATGTAAGGGATGACTAGTAAAATTCTTTCTCTTTATCCCCCATTAAAATTAAAGGGGATTTTGAAATATATGGTGGCTAAAATTCACTTGATACTATGATCAACTTTGTGTTGTATTGTATGTATAAGATCTTTGATCACTTGTAAACCTTGAAAAGGTATTTTTTGTTGGAGTATATTATATTATTTGGTACATGCTAATGTACCCCCTTGGTACCTTCATGGTACATATTGTGAATAATAGATTATTATTGAGTCATAGTTTATAGTGTGAGTATTATTTTCCCTTTATGTAAGTGTGCATGTGTAGGAAATGCACAAGTGTCATATGAATTAGTGTGCAAGTGTATGTTGAGTCTATGTGCATGAGTGTCTTATATGTAAGAGTGCAAATATGTAATGTAAATATGTGCACAAGTGTCTTAGGTTAGAGTGTGCAAGTTATGGAAGTGCAAGAGTCATGTATAGGTGTGCATACATAATAGTGTCAAGTGTTCATCAAGTATGCAAGTGTCAAGTAGAGAAGCCAAGAGTCATGAGACTTGGCATATGGAAAGGAATACTCAAGTATCCAAAGATTCATACTACTATGGCTATATAGTATTTATTAGAAGGATCATATTGTATCACATTTACGTAATACATCACATTACATAAAAGAGCAAGTTCGTATCATATTTGTAAGAGAAATAGGAGTAATAAAGATTGCATATATTTTGAAAAATTAATATTGTAAGTTGTTCTTCATGCATAGTACATGAATGATTAAGGCTATTACATTCATTTTTATGTTTATTATTGAATATTATTTGAGTTATTATAAGTCTTAATATACATATTAATTTGCTCATATTATTCTACTCATATTATTATCTTGACCTTATTGTATTGTGGCTATATTATATTTGATCCTATGATATTTAACTTGTGAGATTTCTAGTAGTATTAAGGCTTAAAAAGACATCATTTTTGTGTATTATATTATAATTTAACCTAAAGGTTAGTTTCTTATACTTGACCTAAATATAACATGTAATTGAGAATAAATACCCCTCCTACAACCATTTAATCATTGGATGGAATATTCTCTATTTTCCTTTAGGGATATTATTTATTTTTTGTGAACACCTCCTTAAACCATATGCATTGATTTCTATGTATTTCATTTCAATATTTATAGATAATGTGTTGATCATGTTCATTTCTAGAAACTATTATAAAATATAACCATATTGTTCTATCAAATATATTCATTCTAAATAGGAATTAGACACTACCAAATTTATTCAACTTTAAATAGGGATTTATATAATATTAAGATTCATTCAAGATAACATGGATATTATGTTATCAATATGTATTCAAACTAAATTAGGAATTTAGATAGTATCAAAAATCATTCAAGTTGGACACGGATGTTTTGTTGTCAAGTTTATTCTCATCTTTGGACAAGGTTCTAGAAATCCCACCAAGAAGGTTATGTTGGAACAAAATCTGCCTATGGTTGTTATTTGCACCTTGATTTTGTCAAAATTGAGTAGACAGACTTAATCTTGGGATCTTCCGTCTAATATCCAGAGGAGGTTGGTTCCTTAATGGTTTTTTATGAGAAAAAGGAAAAGAGAATTACTAAAAGAGAGGGAAATATAGTCGTAGCTAGAGCTTTCTTACGGTACATATTAGATAACAACTAAAACAAATGCATACACTCTTACTGTTTAAGCATTTATTATATCTTCACGCAGAAATCATAGTTTTTCAAGTGTGATTTAGATATCTATATAACACACATATGTATCGAATTCTAACTCCAACAATATGATTTATATTATGTATAAGTCCAGATTTTAGAATAGATACAAGATACAACTCAACAATGTGAATAGAAGCAAATAATATTAATACATACACTTGCACACTATGAACCAGAAGCCAATAGAAGCATAATTATATTGCTTGTATTCGGAGTACATACATCCAGTCTCGTAAATGCCTAAGAGCCGACCTCTTTTTAGGGTGCGTTTACTATCATATATACCCTATGGTGAGTATCTTTACAATTAGTACATTCTGACATAAAATCAATTACAAGCAATCAGGCTACAATCATGCTTCAATATGTTTTACATGGCTTCTAATAATAAACAAAATCCGATAGAAAAAATCTAGGATTTGATACTTCTTCCACCGTTTGTCATCAATCGCTGACACAAGATTTTGGAGGCATGTTTATTTATTCCTAATTATATCTTCATAGGTGAAAACTCATCATGTCGCAAAATCATGATATTTCTTCATGCTTTGGCTCTTTGAGACTACTCGCCAGTGAAAACTCATCATGTCACGAAATCGTGACATCTTCAAATACTTTGGTCTTTTGAGCTGCCTACTGGCGAAAACTCTTCATGTCGTGAAATCATGACATCTTCTTACATTCTGGACTTTTTGAGTTGCATGCTGGTGAAAACCCGTCATGTCGTGAAATCACGATGTCTTCTTGCACTTTGGCCCTTTTGGACTGTTTTCTCACAAAAATCAGTAATGTTGTAAAATCACAATATTCTGGCACTGCAGCTTCCTTTTCTTCTCCAACCCGATGAAAACTCATCACATTGTGAAATCACAACCTTCCTTATGCCTTAGTCATTTTTTGTCCTTTTTGTTTCAAAAATGAAACACTGGTCTCATGTGGCAAAACTCTACTATCTATCAAGGTAGTCTTTTTAGACTAACATTCTTGGCGCCTTCCGAGAATTTTGCTAGAAAAAATATTAGAATCCAAGACCTTCATCCATTGGGAAACGAAGTCAAAACAATATGAAAGAGGATATTGTGGAAGAAAATAATCAAGAAAAATGCATTTAAACAAGTAAAGCATTACCTTTTCAAGATACCTCTTACAACTTATGGATACTTTACTAAAATTACATTAACAACTCAAATAACTTCAAACTTGTGTTATGGCTGGTCATTGGTCCCTCCTTCTATCAGCTACTTTTGGTTAGCCTACTTGGATTTCTTCAGCTTTTCTATCATAGCAACTACTTCATTGTAAGTAAGGTAAACCTGCTTCCAATATTCATCTTCAAGGTCTAAATAATCCATGAACAGTTGATATATATACTGTAATTCTTCCACTTTGTCATGGGACACTATCTTATTTCTTAAAATCAACTCCTGTAAACAAGACTTAATCTATGTGAGGTTCTGCACCATAGCGAATACTTGTGTTTCCTCTATAGGTTCTTCCCAATTCTCTATCTCTGATTCATCCTCCATAAAAGTTTTTAGGGACAGTGTTAGCGCATCTTCACTTAAAACTTTTGAATTATCATCCCACAAATATGGAAGTCCACATTTGTTTGCCAGATTTAAATGATTCACTAATCCCTTGGCCTCAAATTCTAACTCTTGAAGGATTTTGTCACCTTGAGTTACAATTTTAAACCTCCTAAAGAAAATTTTAGCTACAATCTTGGCTTGAGACCATGCTTCACTTCGAATTTTAGCAGTGATGCTCTCCGGTATTTTCTCTGATAAGACTTGAATCTTTGTTGCCGCATCTGATCTTTATTGAAGAAATATTACTGAAGATTTTAGTTCATCACTGACTACTTCAATTACTTCCTTCACCTTGGCTAGGTACAACAACATAGGCCTTGCTCTAAGACTTAGTGTCAATATATCTTCGAGCATTTCTTTTCTTATTGCTTTGACTTTTCCTTTCGAGAGACCAGATGGGGCATTCTACTTTTCTATTATCTACTACTGAAGTTGTTGAACCTATAGATTCAGAGACTGAATATGTGCATCTACCTCCTCCAATTTTTCTTTATATTTGGCTGCTTCATTAGCAACTTCACCAAACTTATCTTTCCATTTCTTTGCTTCTAGATTCAGGGCCTTTTCTATCAATTTTTGTTCCTGCAAGACTGACTCTAATTCTTTCCTAGCCCCTTGTTCTTTGATAAATTTTCCTTGAAATATTCTCCATGCAAGTAAATGGTTCCTAAATGGGCCTGAGCCCTTTCCCATTCATCTGGCATGTGTAGTTGGGTCATGTCTTCATTGTATCTTCCATCTGATAATCCTCAATGGTCATATCTCATTTAGATTTCTTTGATATAGGTGTCAATTTTAATTTTTTCCTCTGCATGGTGGTGGGATCAAGAGAAATTATCTCTTGAATGTGAGCTGGAGTTTTGGAATCTCTAGCAGAATGAGATGTCCACTAGTCTAAGGCATTTTTGTTTACCTTTCTCAAATCTTTTAGTTTTGAAAGATTCGGATGACTCTCAACATCTGAAGTGGATATTGATTTAATAGATAGGATACAAACGCTAGGGAGAAATGGATTTGGAA
The DNA here is from genome assembly GCA_028583015.1 of Wollemia nobilis. Taxonomy (NCBI): domain Eukaryota; kingdom Viridiplantae; phylum Streptophyta; class Pinopsida; order Araucariales; family Araucariaceae; genus Wollemia; species Wollemia nobilis. The sequence continues at coordinate 51,221 of JAQPPZ010012804.1, read as the reverse complement.
CCAATGCAACATTAACTTCAGATTGGATCTGGGAGTATAATGCTGGTTTTGGGGAAGAAAACCATGAATTCAAAGGAAACATTATATCTTTATTCGAACTAGAAATGGAAGGAGATTTGTTTTGGGAATGAGTAGAGAGAAAAGAGTGAGAGAATAGGGAAGCCATACCTATTTCCATCTGAAGTGCTTGTTTATTTCCATATTCTTCCTCTTGATCTCTATTATTTTCATTCATGATAGAATCTCAAACTTCATTGTGCATAGAAATTTCTACATTTTCTCTTTCGTCAACTCTATTTTCATCATCTACATCTTCAAGATTTATTATTTCAACATTTTGGGGAATTTCTCCATGTTGTTCTCTTCTCTGTTCAACATTCTCCTTTTTTACAATAATTTCTTTGAAAATAGATACATTTTTACCTCCTTGAGTAAGGTCATTTGGATCATCAATAGTTCCAATTAGAGCATTTTCTTGTTCAGTAATCTCTGTATTTAGAACATTACCTTCATCATTCTGAATAATTTGCTCATCATTTGGAGCAGTTCCAACATTCTCAACATCATTATCTTGAGCAATTTGCTCATTATTTGGAATTTTTTCAATATTTTGTTTCTCTTTTTTTTGGATTTTCTGCTATAGACTTTAGCCTCCTCCTCTTAATGCAAATAGGTTCTTCGTCAGATTATGTAGCTGAGTTTGATGGGGAAAAAACTTCACAGTTTTAGAGGTTGTAGTTTTACCTTTTGATGAATCAACACCTAGTGCCAAGCATTTTCCTCTCCTTTCTGCCTGTAAGGGTTCAGTGATCCCTTGTACTTCTTTACCTAGGCCTTTTCCTTCATATCCCATCTTCAACATCATATGGGAAGCTTTTCCATATGCTTTTCCTTGTTCTTTTGTGAATATGTCGTTAGTGGCCCTTTTCTTGGAAGTTCTAAGCCTGGTTTGTGCTTGAGCTAATGGCTGCTCAACTGCAACTTTCTTCCCTTTACCTTGGTCAATATTCTATTTTTTCATAACTTTAGGACTTGTTGCCTTGCTGCCACCAATGCTAGGAGGTACCTTCACAGGAAAAACTCCCGACCAAGAATCTTGATAATGGTCATAACAAACTAAAAATTCAAGATCATTTTTTATAGGATACCTCAAATCAATCATATTTTTTTGCACTCTCATGGTCCACCATTCATGAATATTTCCCACCATCCAATCTACCCCTTTCTTCTACATTCTAGAAATGGTATTTTCATCCAACACATGTTTTGAATTATTCTCAGGATCATAATACATTACATGTTCATAAAAATTGTGCCAAGGGGGCAACGGTTGCATTCTTTCTACATGCCATTCTAGTGCATCATCTTCATTATTGTTTCTACAGGCTTCAATATCCGGTCTGATGGATGCATGATAAATCTTCATTGGGATTCTGTTTAAAATTGCTTGTCTTTCTGCAAATCTATTTATAGGGTCGTATTTCCATCTCTGAGGTATTTCTATTAACCCCAATTCTCTCAGAGCTTGAGTAATCTATTCATGTTGACCCTTCTTAGAAATAATAATACCCTCAAATTGAAAAGGTATAGTACAGGTACTAGTTTTACCTATACCTATACCATATTTGACATTAATTTGTTCAGTTTGTCTTACATATTCCAAAGCAAACAACTTGTCAATAACATAATGGGGAAGTAAGAAAGGTTTTCCAATAAACCCATATAACCTAATGACAACCCCTTGGGTGAGAATAAACCAGTCACCCTATTCAGCATGCTTATTCTATAAAAATTTCTTGGCTTTTGGGATTAATATTCTGATTTCTCCATACATTATTCTTAGAGCTGGAACCAAAAATTCCCTATTAAAATCATAATACGATTTTGTTTTGTGTAATACATTGGTCCACTCATATACTGGTAATGTTCTCCCCTTTTCATATTTATCATTTATAGAAATAAAATCTAGCTCCTTAGCCATAAAATAGAAGAACAACCACACCAAGTACGAAGAAAAATGAAAAGAAAACTGAGACCCTTTTTTCATTGCAGATAATCCTTCATGAATTTCTCTAAAAAGATACCCCAACCAGTCAAAAAATAAAGGCCTAACACTTTTATCCATGACTGAAGAGTCATAATTTTTTGGGTTTGATAGGCAATTGACTAAGGTAATATTCCACCCATGAACTTTCTTGTCAGTATTTAGTTTGACCATCATAGCCAATATAGAGAACAATTCTAGGTTCTTGAATTCTACTAGGTGGATGGGGGTTTCAGGCATATTTCCTCTGATAGGTGGGTTTTTTAACTATGTACTGAGGAAATTCTTCATATTTTCAAAAGGCACAAAATATTTTGCTTGTTCTGGTAGGTTAAAAGCCTTAGGCTCAAGGGTAGGTACATAACCAGTGGTGAAAGCAAAAATAAAAGCATTTGTACTTATAGTAAAAAGCAATCTCCCTCTATAATCCCTAATCACTTTCTTTTTTTCATCATAAAAATTTATGATTGCTTTGACCAATTTAGGACAAGGGTGCATAGGAACGTAAACATACCAGTAGAGTAATAAATGGAAAGAAAAAGTAGCAGGGGAAGACACAGTAATACCAGTAGCCATTCTGTCTTCAATATCTTTTCGAATCTTCATCGGATCTTTCCATGTTACCATTGTGTCACCGATCCTAGCATCTCTGTCGATAAATTTTTCACCCATGTCCTCTTCATGTCTCACTACTGAAGGTGTAGAAGATGAACCCACCATTGCTATTTTTTGATTATTCTTCTTCGGAGCCATGAGAGACTATCACACTGAGCTTGTCTAAGCTGAACTCAAATTAGGAAAAATAGGAATAGAAAGTGGTGCAACAGATTTTACTCAGGAGTAAAATTAGGGTTTTTCACATCAATTAGAACAGACATGCATGATTTGCATTAATTGTGGTTGGTGGGCTAGATTTCCTCATATCCCTTTGTGCTTTGTTTCTGTCACCTTTTCGAATGTTTTTTGAAAATCCAGCCAATGGTTATGAACTGCATTAAAATAAATATTACGCTTACCAAAGTCCGCCTATTTTGAAAGGTGGTTCCTATTTGCCAATCATCAAAAAGACACATGGCAATTTTAGAATTCCTTTCGGTGATTGACTGAGCAACCTTATTAAATGAAAAATAATGCCTCTCGAGGCTTCTTTTATTCTCAAAAGTGGCTCTTTCTAGCCAATCATAAGAGGACTACGTGGTGGTTTCAAATTAAATCCGTTATACCTGACAAAATAGCACCTTTCGATTTGGTCTTTTTCTTGCTAGTAAACTCTGGTTGGCCATGGAAATGATGACAAAAAGCTTTTATAAACTGGAGGCAACTTAGGGAAATATTTACAAACATTATTATAATGTACATACTATACATAAAGTCTTCTCTTTTTCTTTAATTGAAGTAGAGCTTTAAGTGAAAAGCATTCACTGTTATGGGTAAAATCATACCTTGCTGATCTTTCTATTGGAAAGAATTGAATTGCTTTTCAACAATTATTTCAAAAGGGCCTTCCCAAAAGGCGTCAAATTTATCATGGTTACCTAGCTTAGCTTTTTTCACATTCCATTTTAAAACCAAGTCCCCCACTTTAAATTTTTTGAAAGTCATTTTTCTTATTGAACCATCCTGCTGTATCTTCCATATGTTTCTGATGGTGATCATAGGCCTGTTCCCTTTGTTCTTCTAGTTGTAAGAGCTGCATCAACCGAGCATCCATTGGTTGGCCTCCCTCTTCATCCATATAATTAAGTAACTTTAGTGTTGGTATCTCCATATGTATAGGCAAAATAGCCTCTTTACCATAGACCAAAGAATAGGGTGATGTATTAATAGATTTCTTAATTGAAATTCTATCAGCCCATAGTGCTTGGTTGATTAAAGAATGCCAGCTTCTTTTGTTATCTTCTAGCATTCTTTTCAAGATTCTGAGGAGGTTTTTATTTGTAGATTCAGCTAGGCCATTCCCCTATGGGTAGTAATTGGAAGAGGTCTTCAAATATATACCATATCTACTAATGAAATCAATCATTTTAGCTTCGATGAAAGTTGATCCATTATCTGTAATTAGTGAATCTAGTACACCAAACCTTGTAATCAAGATTTCCACAAACTCGATTACAACTTCCTGATCGGATTTCTTAGTGGGGATGGCTTCAGCCCACTTAGTAAAATAGTCTATAGCAGTAAGTATATACTTGTGGCCAATTGATGAATTAGGTTCTATTATCCCAACAAAATCTAACCCCCACTATTGGAAAGGTTCTTCAACTTGGATAGACTTTAAGGGCATAGGGGCATTTTTGTTCCTCCCTACATATCTCTGACATTGCTCACAACTCTTAGTTACTTTGTAAGTGTCTGAAAAAATAGAAGGCCAATAACAACCTGCTCTGAGTATCTTCAAAGCGGTGGATCTTCTTGAATAATGTCCACCAGAGAGACCTCCATGAAACTCTTTCAACACTTTTTTTTTCTCATCTTCTCTTATACACTTCAATAGTACACCATCTATATTTTTCTTGTACAACCCTTTCGATTGAAGGGTGTACTTCAATGCTTGTGCTCTATACCTTCTTCTTTGTGAAGCATTCAGATTATCAGGACACATCCCAGTCTAAAAGTACTTCACGAGATCATCAATCCAATCAATCTTCTCTAGATTTTGATCTGATTCTATGTTTTCCATTACACCCTGGTGCTCTCCATGATCATTTGTAGCCTACTTGGCTAATTCTTGGCATAGAGCTCTACCCCTTACTATTTTGGTTGGGTGTATTTCCACATCATATTCCTATATTTTAGTCACCCAACCAGCTCTCTTTTCACCAAGTTCCCCTTGTATTATAAAATTCCTGACATCAGGATGAATCACATAAACAATGATCCTACTCTATGATAGAAAATGTTTAAATTTATTCAAATATTTCATGACAACATACACTTGCTTCTTGATAAAGTTGTATCTCTCTTCGTGATCATGCATGGTGGAACTCAGAAAAGCTATGGGTCTTTCTTCATTGTCTGCCTCCTTCTGTGTGAGGACTGTAGCATAACTTTCTTGTTCACCAATAACATATAGGATAAAACCTCGGGAGTAGTCATAGTTAACCAACACAGGTGCCTGAGCTATTTCTTCTAGAATATTTTTGAAAGCATTCTTCCTTGGATCTATCCATTTGAAAGGTGCATCTTTATTCAATAATTCAGTCATTGGTTTAACAATCTGTGCGAAATCTACAATAAATTTATGTATAAAATTTATTTGTTCGAAGAAATATTACAAGCCTTTCTTGTTAACTTGTAGGGGAAGTTCTAAGAGTGCTTTCACTCTATCAGGATCAATAGCTAATCCAGCTTTAGAGATGACATGACCAAGTAGGATACCTTCTTCTACGATGAATATGGATTTCTTTGGGTTCAAAGATATTCCAAATTCCCTGTATATTTCAAACACCTGTTCAAGGTGTGTTATATGATCTTGCTTATGATGAGAAAAAATAGTCATATCATCTAAATAGATGACTATGATTTTGTTAGCAAGCTCACCGAAAGCTACATCCATTGCCCTTTGGAAGGTTGCTCCAGCGTTAGACAAGCCGAAAGGCATCCTTTGATAGGCAAATATTCCCCATTTTGTGGTAAAGGTAGTCTTGTATTGATCTTCATCTCTAACCCATACCTGATTATACCCAAAAAAACCATATAGCAAAGAGAATCTCTCTGCTCCTACAATTGTGTGTAAAATTTGGTCAATTTATGGGAGGGGATACTGATCCTTGAGTGAGGCTCTATTCAAATTTATAAAATCCACACATAATCTAATGTCTCCATTTTTCTTCTTGACTGGAACCAAGTTTGCCACCCAGGTGGAATGTTTAATAGGATACACTATCTTAGCTTGAAGGAGTTTTAACAATTCTTGCTTCATCAGAGCTTCTATCTTTGGATTTACAGGTCTTTGCTTTTGCCTAAAAGGCTTGGCTCCTTCCTCTAATTCAATGGTGTGTTGGATAATCTCTTTCTTGTACACTTTTAGATCACTGTACACCCAAGCTATAATATCTAGAAATTTCTTGCATAATTCCCTGATTTGGTTCAACTCTTCTATTGTACAACTAACTTCGACTTTAATCATTTTTCCCGGTTCTAGCTCAACTTCTTTATACTAGTGCTTATCAACTTTTATTTTATGGCCTATTGCCCTATAATTATTATCAAAAAGACTCTCAAGGGTGATAAGTCCCTTGGGGATATGATTATTTTTTAACTGAATCAATCCTTCCTCTTCTTCATCTTGCAGCATTCTGTCGCTCGAGCAATTCATCTCATAGATTAAAAAATCTAATATTTGCTCATCATTTTCAAAAACTTGCCAGAAGATATTTTTATCTGGCATTGAGGGTCTATATATGAGTCTAACCATATTGGATTTCTAGATAATGTTGCTTATGGGACAAAAATTTTCTCCCACCGATGCCAACAAATCTGCGTGAGTATTATGTTCTCTAGGAATAGACTTCATATTTAGAGCCTCAAAGGCTTCTAAAAGGTCCCACACTTTATTTCTATAAGCCTTTAAGTAGTGTTTTTTACTAATACATTTTCTCATGACTTGATTCATGATAAGTTCTGAATCTCCATAAATTAGTAGCTGTTTAACCCCCTATTTCTCAGCTTTCCTTAGTCCCAAGCAAAGTGCTTCATACTCTACCGCGTTATTGGTGCAACTCCACGTCAACCTGTAAGAGAAAATTATTTCCTTTCCTATGGGGGAAATCAAAACTATTCCAGCACCAACTCCATTCTTACACCTAGCTCCATTGAAGAATAGCTTCCAAAGATGACTAGTAGAATTGTTTTCTTTAGGAGCGGGTGCCAATTGCTTTTTTAGTTTTTCAATGGAATAACTTCCCATTTCCATTTCTATCATGGAGTTGAAATATTTCAAAGAAAATTGGTCTTTTGCTTGAAGATATTCTAAGGTTTCTTCCATTAGATCCACTTCTACGATTTCCTCGGTCATCATATTTATAGTGCCAACTTCCCCTATCTTTTCTACATGAAAAGTAGATGGTTTCTCATTAAATATTTTGATCCTTTTACCTTTGAAAGGTATCTCTAAATGTGAGTAGTCCAGAGATAGGTATCCTCCTATATTTGCTATGAATTCTCTAGATAAACATATACCAAAGTATGGTGCTAAATCTACCACTACCACTTCTTGTATGACCACCATTTGAGGCATCCTATGGAGTTGTATGGGGATATCTTTAATTACTCCTACAATTTTAACTGGATTACCGTCTAACTATAGAAATCATGGATTAATCCTAGTATACTCCATCCCCATAATGTCATATATTACTTTGGGTATCACTGTAGTAGCAACACTTGAATCTATCATGCAGTTATGTACAACCCACCCTTCCATTTGAAGAGATAAATAGAAGGGAGGTGGTCTATTTTTTCTAGTGGCAGACATCAGATTTGCCTGGACTGTATTTGAGAAAGATATGTTCTTAACTTTATTTTTCATTGTCTTTAGATATTCCTGCAAGAGGTCAATCTAACCAGGGAACTGAAGAGTGTCATACATGCTTGCCTTTGAGGGAGTCTTTTTCATTTCCTCCACTATGTTGAATGCAGATGATTCAACATTTTTTTCTCTTTCCTTGGAAAAAGTGTCATACCTATTTCTATATCCCTGAGTTGCTTTCATTCTTTGTCTTTTAGTTAATGAAGGAAATCTTAACCTCTCCTTATATTTATCTTGAGTCTCAGTTTCCTTTCGTGGAGTGAAATCCTTACATATTTCTATCCCAGAGCTTTGGGCAGGGACCTGAGGTCTTTTCTCATAGGATGAATCTCTTTTAGGTGTTGTTGTTGAACATTTTGAGTCCCTAATTCAAAGTAACCATTGATGTCACCAGATGAATTCATCATTAATACAAAATATTTCAGCAGGAAACAAAGGGGATACAATGGTTATTTGATATCCAGGAAGAAGGCCAAAGATCAAGTGAAACAGTGCAAAATATAGAAGTTAAAAATGAGTTATAATATTTATTTTATAAATGATTTAAATTAAATGTGAATTTAAATTTTATAAAAAAATATTAAAGGTACTTTATCAAAGGATATAATATTATAATATGAGTTATTATAATATTAAGGAAGGTGGTGAAAAATATCCCAAAGTAAAATATTAATAGTAATATTTTACTACACCCAAATATGGGTGTTAGAATTTCAATATTCGAAGCATGTTTCAAAGGTTTATCCTCATCGATGTCATGTAGGTTAATTGCATTTTGAAGCACCGATATTGTAAAGCAAAGGAGGAATATTAATATTTAAACCTATGCCCAAAGGTCATTAAGATTATCCTTGCTTGATTTAAAAGATATCATATGAATTAATTAATGTAGAGCTCATGAAATGGATGTGCGAATTTTAAGTTTGAATTTCCAGTGAAAGAAACAAAAGGGACAACATCGAATAGTTGGAAGCCAACTAGGTACCTTGGCCTAGTGGCAAGAGGGTTACGAATTAAATTTTGTGTGCAAGGAGGCCAGCGTTCGAGTCTCGACAAAAGCGCTTGGCAGATATGTTGAAAGCACCAATCGTGAGGCGCACGTTTTGCGAAACAAGGAGGGGATAAAGTTTTTGAAGCACATGGTGCTTCACCTATATTTAATGAGCATGTAGCTTGTGTGGTTGTTGGCACTATGTTTGAGATGTTAGAGTGGGCTATATTGAGAGTTCGAAACTCTCCAAAGGCAAAGAAAATTATCCTGTAACCCTTATCGAGATTGGCAAAGAAGTAATTGTGAGTGTGGTAGATTTGTGAGGTCAACTACTTGACATTCAAAAAGGTATGGGAAAATTCTTCATTGGTTGACTTGGTTGATTGGCTTTATTGAAAATTAATTTTGGAGTGAAAATAACTTTATTAGGGTTTCCTTTTCAAAAGTGGTTGAGGTATTGCTCCAAAGTTTTTTGATTTGAGAGTTGAGATTAAAACCTTGTTTTATTAGCATTTTTGTTGAGACCATTGGTTGAGTGAAGTGTTTGAGTTAATGCTTCAAGGTTTTATGAATTGAGAGTTGTGATTGAAGCCTTGTTTTATAAGCATTGTTGTTGAAGCCATTGGTTGTGTGAGGAACCTGAGTTAGGGTTTGAAAATATCATGAGTATCATTGTTATGTGAGATTTGTTGTTGAGCATTGTTGGAAACATTTTGAGTTGGATGATACATGCTTGGACTAGGATTTGTGAGCAAGAGTTGTTTCTAGAAGTGATTGGTTGAGTATAGAACATATTGAGTCTCTAACAATTCTCTTTATTCTTCTATGAGATTGAGTTGAGGAAGTGATTTAGTTTTGAGTATAGAACATATTGAGTCTCTAAAAATTCTCTTTATGCTTCTATGAGATTGAGTTGAGGAAGTGATTGAGTTTTGAGTATAGAAAATTTTGAGTCTCTAAAAATTCTCTTTATGCTTCTATGAGATTGATTTGAGTTGAGAAAGTGATTGAGTTTTGAGTATAGAACATATTGAGTCTCTACCAATTCTCTTTATGTTTCTATGAGATTTGGATAAGTTCTATGTGAGCTTGTTGAGCAGATTTGGACAAGTTTTGTGTGAGCTTGTTGAGTAGATTTGGACAAGTTCTATGTGAGCTTGTTGAGCAGATTTGGACAAGTTCTGTGTGAGCTTGTTGAGTAGATTTGGACAAGTTCTATGTGAGCTTGTTGAGCATATTTGGACAGGTTCTATGTGGACTTGTTGATCATATTTGAGTAGGTTTTGAGTGGACTTGTTGAGTATATTTGTGCAGGTTCTATGTTAACCTATTGAGCAGAGTTGTGCAGGTTCTATATGGACCTATTGAGCATATTTGGATAGTTTTTGTGTGGACTTGTTGAGTATATTTGAGCAGGTTTTGAGTGGACCTGTTGAGCAGAGTTGTGCAGGTTCTATGTGGACTTGTTGAGAATATTTGGATAGGTTATGAGTGGACTTGTTGAGCATATTTGAGTAGATTTTGAGTGGACATATTGAGAATATTTGAGTAGGTTGTTAGTGGACCTATTGAGAGGATTTGTGCTAGAACTACTGGACTATATTTAGCACAAGAGTTGAGTAGAGTTGTGCTAGACCGACTGGACTGTGTTTAGTATAGCATTGAGACAGAGCTTTGGAGGTGACAGAGTAAAGAGGACAGAGTCTCCAGTGGATAGAGATCCATCAGCCAGGACATAGAGGATAGGTCTTATGAGTGAGGACAAGATTATTCAAGTGGAAAGAGATCCACCAGTTAGTGCAGTGGAGGTAGTGCCTTCTAGAGGATCACCATCTAGAGTAGAGGAGAAAGAGTTCTCCTATGGATAGAGATCCACAAACCATATTTAGGGGATCAACATCTCCTTTGGATAGAGGTCCATAAACATTGTAATTGGGAAGGATTCCCAAGAGATCATTTTAGAAATATTTAGAAGAAATATATTCTCCGTGGAAGTATCCATATTTGGGTGAACCACGTTAAATTTGGGTCTCTATTGTGTATGGTGTTTTGTGCATTGCTTTGATTACTACTATTGATATTGTTGTCTATACACTACATAATATTTATTTGAAAAGAAAATTAAAAAGTTCTCTTATATTGTTCATCCCCCTCTTAGTATAAGCTTGTGTTCTTAAATTGGTATCAAAGCGGGTTCCTTCAAAAGAGTTTGACAACTTGAAGGAAAAGCGGTCAAGAACACAATGGATCAAAAGGATCAAAGGGATGGGTCCATAAATAATATAGTACCAATATTTTATGGAAGTGACTTCTTGTATTGGTGTATGCTGATGAGGTTTCACTTGATGGCACTTGGCAATGAAGTTTGGGATGTAGTGGAACTTGGATATGATTCAATAGTCAATCCTTCTACAGATAAGGAAGGTAAGCTTCTAATGCATGCAAATTTAAGAGATATGAATGCAATTATAAAAGGATTATGTAGATCATAATCTATGAAGGTTATGGATTGTAAAAAAAAAAAATAAATGTGGGAACTACTGCAGGACATATATGAAGGAGATAAAGGTTTCAAGAAAGCTAAGATTAGAAATTTCAAAGGAAAATTTGAAAATCTAAGAATACGGGATGATGAAAATATTTGTGACTATCTCAGTAAGATTTATGAACTTGTACATGAGATGAGAGGTCTTGGAATGAAGTTCAATGAATCCAATGCTTGTGATAAGATCTTGAGAACTCTTCCAAAAAGGTATAGTGAAAAGGTCTCTGCTATAGAAACATCAATTGATAGTGACAGTCTGACAAGAAATTATTTACTTGGCATGCTTACAAATTTTGAGATAAGAACAAAAGATCCTATCCCTCTAAAAGAGGCTGCTTTCAAAGTGAACAAAAATATAAAGGGTAAGAAGTTAGAATCAAGCAATGAGTCATCCAATGATGAAGAAGCAAATTATGGTAGAAGAGATAAAGGTTCCAAAAGACCCATAGATCTAAGATCTGTTAAGTGTTTTAATTGTGGAAAGTATGTACATTTTGTAATAGATTGTAAATAGCAAAAGAACAACAATGGTAAGGAAAAACATGATCACTGGTATAGGGAATCAAAAAGACATAGGCACCAAAATAAAAACAAGGATGGAAAAAGCAGACAAGGAAAGGAGTTCTTCCAAAGAAAAAATAGGAGCTACTATGTGGATCATGCAAGTAAGTACTCAAATGATAGTGATGCTAGTTCTTCATATAATGATAGATATGAAGTCATATTTATGATTGAGGAAAAAGAACCAGTTAATAAAAGGACTCTAGTTATTCTCAAGTGTTTTAGATGTGGTAAATTTGGACATCTTGAAGATGATTGTACAAGGGATGGTTATATTTTCAATGATGGTGAATATGAGAATGCACTTGAAGGACTAGATGAAAATCTTCTAATGGATTTAGAAGAAGTGATCCTATAGAAGAGAATCCAAAATAAAGTAATGATGTGGATAGAGGCAAAAAAATAGAGGATTATTCAGTAGAGAATGGTTATGATATCAAAGGATAACTTATCTATGCCCTTGACATGGTAAATAAGGTAAGAAAGCAACACTCTAAACTTGAAATTTAGTTTCAAAAATGTGATAAAGAGAGAAGATTGCTCATAGAGGATTTAGAAAAATAAAATTCTAAGGTAAAAAGGTTTAAAGATAATTTAGAAGCAAATATCTTGGAATGTGAGAAGTTAGCACAAGAAGTGGCACTTCTAAAAAAATATTTAGAGGAATCCAAGATCAAGATGAAAGGATTCAAGAATAGCTCAACTATTATCGATAAGATAATCAAGGTACAAAGAAGGTCAACAAACAAAATAGGTCTTGGTTTTGAACAAACTCAAAAGAAACAGGAAGGAGAGTCAACTTCAAGTTTTGAAGGGGAAAATACAGATTAAGATACTTCAAAAAAAGACAATGTAAAAGGAAGTCAGACATCATAGGAAGAGTTGGACAATAGAGAGTTCAAAAAATATAGGAATAATGCTCATAGAAGATACAGATGGAACAACAATCAAAATAGGAGACCAATGAGGTCAAAACAAGGAAGCTTCAATGGAAGATATTTTTCATGTCATAGGTTTGGGCACATGGCTTCACAATACAAGACACATGAAAGATAGGAATATGGGAATGTATAGTTTTTCCATGGGTATTGCTACTCATGTAATGAGTTTGGTCACAAGGCAATGAATTGCAGGTTTCATGAAAGAAGAGGATATGACTTCACTAGGAAAAATCCTAAGACATTTTCACCTACAAGGAATAATAACATTAAGTGTTATTGTTGGCAATTTTGGGTACCTTGGGTACATTGCATATGCTCAAGTGAATAAGTTGTCATTGATGTCAAGAAGCTATTTGAAGGAATTTTATTTGATGTAGAATAATTTGTTTTGATGTAGTTTCGGCTTGATAGGTTTGAAAGAAAGTAAGTTGGAAAAATGTCGCGATATCACGACATGTCGCATTTTTGCAACTTAGGCAGGAGAGAGAAAGTTTTTTAGAAAAGTGTCACGATATCGCGACATGTCGCAATTTCATGACTCAAAGAGGAGAGAGAATGTTCGAGTCAGAAATGTCATGATTTCATGACATATTGCAAGGAAATTTGAACGAACAAAAAAGTGTCACGATTTCACGACATAATATAGGAGAGAGAGTATAGGAGAAAAAGTGTCACGATATCGTGACATGTTGGGTTTTCGCGACCCAAAGAAAAGAAAATTGCTAAGGAGAAAAAGTGTCATGATTTCACGACAAGTCAGAAGACAAAGTGAAAGCAAGGTAAAGTGTCACGATTTCGCAACATGCTGCAGAAGAGCTAGAGTCCAGCATGAACTGTCACGATTTCGCGACGAGTTTGAGGAAAGAGAAAACAAAATGAAAAGTGTCACGATTTCATGACATGCTGTAGAGTTTGGGATGAGAACTGTTATGATTTCACGACATGCAGCAGAGAAAAGAGTTCAAAGTGAGAATTGTCACAATTTCGCGACAGGTTGAAGAGAAAGATCGTGGATGCAAAAAGTGTCACAATTTTGTGACAGTTTGAGATGGCAGCGTACGGATGGAGAAAGTTTCATGATTTCATGATAGAAACTAGAAGTAGAGAGGAAGGCTATGAAGACAAAAGCATCATGATTTTGCGACATGTTCTAGTTTCACGGGTGTAAGGCAGAAAAGAGCTTAAGGCAGCGTAAGTGTTGAGATTTTGTGACATGTTCTATTTTCGTGGGTGCAAGCTGAGAAGAGGTTGAGAAAGTGAGAAATGTCATGATTTCATGACAGAAGTGAAGATGACGTCAGCAAAAGCAGAAGTGTCATGATTTTGTGACAAAAGCAAAGTTGTCACTGACAGAGTCAGGGGTGTCACAATTTTGTGACAAGAGCTTAGTCAAAGTCGTCAAAGGCTAAAGTGTTGCGATATCATGACAAAAGCCATAAGATAGTGTATGATTGCAAAGATGTCATGATATCATGACATGTTGTAGTTTCACAAGAAAAGCTACAGAAACACAGAGGCGATTGAAGCCGACAGAGTTAAATTTGAGCCGACACAATTTAGGGTTTTACAGTCGATGTAGTTTAAGGGTAACAACCGACTAAGACCAAGGTTTAAATCTTGAATGTGTTAGTATAAAAGGAGGGCTATTTGGAGAGTTAAGGCATCAATTTTTGGTGTGCGTTCGAAATGTGACATTCATAGATAAAGTGCAAGGAGAAGTTCAATCGTCGAGAATCAGAGTGCAAAATTTGATAGCAGTGTACAGAGTGCATTTCATCAAATCTTCTAAGTGAGAGAGATTGCAAGGAAGCAGAGTGCATGAAGACTATGCGGCTGTGATTGCATAGAGGTGTAATGGTTAAAGTTTGATCAAGTGCAGCTATGATTGCACAAAAAGAGCGAAGGACTATGTTTTTGTGCAGATAAGAGAAAGAGGACAAGGATATTTGTGCCAGACCGAAGGACTATGTTTGGTGCAAATCAGAGAAAGAGATCGAGGACATTTGTGCTAGATCGAAGGACTGTGTTTAGTGCAATTTCAAGGACCAACTTTGGAGGTGATAGAGTTGAGGATAGAGGTCTCCAACCAGAGTAGGGAAAACAGGTGTCTTCTATGGATAGAGTTCCATTTGCTAAGGATAGAGGAGGCAGAGGTCTTCTATAGGATCACCAACCAGAACAGAGCTAGGGGATTGGTGTCTCCTTTGGGTTGGTGCCCATAAACATTGTAATCGGGAAAGATATTCCCGGATTTTGAATTGATAATTTTTAGTGAAAGCTTTTGTGGATGTAGCCCAACCATTTTGGGTGAACCACGTTAAAAATGGGTCTTCAATATGTGATGCTTTCTATCTTGATTAATGCTATATTGATGCCACTGCTATCTAGAATTAAAATTACGAATTGGTTAAGTCTTATATTGTTCACCCCCCCTCTCAGTATAATCTTGTGTTATTCAATTGGTATCAGAGCGGGTTTCTGTAGAAAGAGCCTAACAAATTGGAGAAGGATCTATTAGAGGAACATACAGATTCAGAAAGAGATAAAGAGGTTGATTTCGATCTCAAAGGTGAATTCTTCTTGGCTTTAAGAAAGCTTGAGAAATTCAGGGAAGAGAATTCTGTTCTCAAGCATCAATGTCAGGAAGAAGAGATAGCAAGATCAAAATTGTCTCAAAAGGTTATAGATTTCAAAATTCTAGCTGAAGAAGGAAAGAAGATTGAACAGGTTCTGACAGAGGTTTTAAAAGGAAAGGAAGCTAATTGTGAGAAACTAGAAGAAGAGGTTATGACTCTTAGAGTGAAATTGGAACAATTGGCTCTCAGACAGAATACTCCGTGTGAAAAGAAAGAAAAGGATGGTTTCACCATTCATGAAATAGGGTCTTTGAGCAAGATCAATCTTCATCCTGAAGAGTGGTGGATTCCAGTCGGTCACAAGAAGAACAATCATCCAAAGCATCAAAATAGGTTACATAATACTTTCCATGGCTATTGTTTATCCTGCAAGAATTTTGGTCACAAAGCTATGCATTGCAATAAAACCTTGAATATCCATAGTAAGGAAAATGTAAAGGAAGACCAGCTACAGTAAAATACTTCAAAGTGTTTGGGAGTAAGTGCTTCATTAGAAGGGAATATCAGAATTTGGGTAAGTTTGATCCTAGGTGTGATGAAGGAATTTTTCTTGGATATTCCAGCAAGAGCAAGGCCTACAGATGCTTCAACAAAAGAATGCATACAGTAATAGAGAGCATAAATGTAACAGTTGATGAAAATACAAGGATAAGAGAACCAGTCAAGGAACTTAGTGATAAAATTTGTCAAGAAGAATTCAAAGGGGTTTCAGATGAAGAAGAGGAAAGACAGCAACTGCTTCCCAAAACTCCTTCACGCTATGTTCAAAAACATCATCCCAAATATTTGATCATTGGTGATCCAAACAGTAGGCAAACAAGAAGAAGAGTCATTCCTTCACATGATTCTACAAATGTATCATTATTATCCCAGATCGAGCCAAAAGATTTCAATGAAGCATGTACAGATAAATTTTGGGTAAAAGCAATAAAGTAGAGAAAAGTGGAACTTGGGATTTGGTTCCAAGACCTAAGGACAAGAACATCATTGGCACAAAATGGATATTTAGAAATAAACTCAATGAGGATGGAAAGATTGTCAGAAACAAAGCTAGGTTAGTCTGCAAAGGTTATGCTCAAGTAGAAGGTGTTGATTTCGAAGATATTTTCGCTCCTGTTGCTCGTCTTGAAGCTATCAGAATGTTTTTGGCCCTTTCAAGCTTCAAATCATTCAAGGTTATCAAATGGATGTAAAGTTAGCTTTTCTAAATGGGGTGTTGGTAGAAGAAGTCTACATAGAACAACCAGAAGGAGTGTCTCTCACATAACAGTCAGACTGTGTGTGTAAACTAAAAAAGGCTTTATATGGGTTAAAGAAAGCACCAAAGGCGTGGTACTCAAGACTTGACAGTTATCTTCATGAGCAAGGCTTCAAGAAAGGCATGGCAGATAGAAATCTATATATTAAGAATGAAGGTGATGATATGTTGATTATGGTTTTCTATGTTGATGATATTATCTTTTGGGGGGAATAATACTCAGATGTGCAAAGTTTTTGCTAACTCCATGCAGAAGGAATTTGAGATGTCTATGATTGGAGAGCTATCATTCTTTTTAGGTCTTCAGATTGCTCAATCAAAATACGATGTATTTATCTCTCAAGGAAAGTATATCAAAGAAATGTTGAAGAAATTTGGGATGATGGACAGCAAACCAGTATGTACTCCAATGATTACAGGGTGCAAGATGAGTAAAGATGATGAATCTCCAACGACAGATCAAAGGTTGTACAGATCAATGATTGGCAATCTATTATATGTTACGGCTACTAGACCAGATATCATGCAGGCAATTGGGTTAGTAGCAAGATTTCAGGTAGGTCCAAAAGATTCTCATGTTACAACAGTTAAGAGGATATTCAGATATCTGAAGGGCACTATGGATTTTGGGCTTTGGTATCCCAAAGGTGATGATTTCACCCTCATGGCCTATTCAGATGCAGATTGGGAAGGAAATACTGATGACATGAAGAGCACTAGTGGTGGAGCGTTCTTTCTAGGAAAGAGTTTGGTTTCTTGGCTAAGTAAGAAACAACCTTCAGTTTCCTTATCTACAGTAGAGGCTGAATACATAGCAGCAGTGGCTAGGTGTACATAGGTTTTATGGATGAAAACCACCTTGGAGGATTTCAAAGTCAAGCATGAACAACCCATCTCCATATTTTGCGATAATACGAGTGCCATAAGTATTTCCAAAAATCTGGTAATGCACTCAAGAACAAAGCATATTTCCATCAAGTATCACTTTCTAAGGGAGAAAGTGCAAGACAAGCAGGTCAAGCTAGAGTATGTGCCTACTAAAGAGCAAATTACAGATATCTTCACCAAACCTCTTCCAAGAGATACGTTTGAGTATCTACGAGATAAATTGGGAGTTGTACTCCCACCCCAGAATTAATCACCTCATTAGGAGGTGGGGGAGAGACCAAGCTAAGAGGCTCATTCTTAGTCCCGAGCCCCAAAGGTGACCCTTTGCCATTGATGACAAAGGGGGAGAGATATGAGTAAGGGGTAGAGCTTCAAGTGAAGAGGAAAGCTTCAAGTTAGGGGGAGAAAAACTTCATAGACAGTTTCTCAGTTGTTAGCACAGTTGGTTTCAGTTTTTGCTCTTAAGATGTGTTTTTAGTAAAGGTTTGCCATCAATGACAAAGGGGGAGATTGTTGGCAATTTTGGGTACCTTGGGTACATTGCATATGCTTAAGTGAATAAGTTGTCATTGATGTCAAAAATTTGTTTGAGGGAATTTGATTTGATGTAGAATAATTTGTTTTGATGTAGTTTCGGCTTGATAGGTTCGAAAGAAAGTAAGTTGGAAAAATGTCGCGATATCGCGACATGTCACATTTTCGTGACTTAGGTAGGAGAGAGAAAGTTTTTTAGAAAAGTGTCACGATATCGTGACATGTCGCAGTTTCATGACTCAAAGAGGAGAGAGAATGTTCGAGTCAAAAATGTTGTGATTTCATGACATATTGCAAGGAAAGTTGAACGGACGAAAAAGTGTCACGATTTCGTGACATAATGCAGGAGAGAGAGTCCGGGAGAAAAAGTGTCGCGATATCATGACATGTCGGGTTTTTGCGACCTGAAGAAAATAAAAGCACTAAGGAGAAAAAGTTTCACGATTTCGTGACAAGTCAGAAGACAAAGTGAAAGCAAGGTAAAGTGTCATAATTTCGTGACGTGCTGCAGAAGAGCTAGAGTCCAGCATGAACTGTCGCAATTTTGTGACAAGTTCAAGGAAAGAGAAAGAAAAATGAAAAGTATCATGATTTCATGACATGCTATAGATTTCGAGATGGGAACTGTCATGATTTTGCGACATGTAGCAGAGAAAAGAGTTCTAAGTGAGAATTGTCACGATTTCGCGATAGGTTGAAGAGAAAGATTGCGGATGCAAAAAGTGTCACGATTTTATGACAGTTTGAGATGGCAGCGTACGGATGGAGAAAGTGTCATGATTTTGTGACATAAACTGGAAGCAGAGAGGAAGGCTATGAAGACAAAAGTGTCACAATTTCGTGACATGTTCCAGTTTCGTAGGTGTAAGGCAGAAAAGAGCTTAAGGCAGCGTAAGTGTCGCGATTTCACGACATGTTCTATTTTCGCAGGTGCAAGTCGAGAAGAGGTTGAGAAAGCGAGAAATGTCGCGATTTCATGACAGAAGTGAATATGATGTCAGCAGAAGCAAAAGTGTCATGATTTTGCGACAAGAGCTTAGTCAAAGTCGTCAAAGGCTAAAGTGTCGTGATATCGCGACAAAAGCCATAAGATAGTGTATGATTGCAAATATGTCGCGATATTGTGACATGTAGTTTCGCGAGAAAAGCTACAAAACCACAGAGGCGGTTGAAGCCGACAGAGTTAAATTTGAGCCGACATAGTTTAGGGTTTTGCAGCCAACATAGTTTAAGGGTAACAGCCAACTAAGACCAAGGTTTAAATCTTGAATGTGTTAGTATAAAAGGAGGGTTGTTTGAAGAGTTAAGGCATCGATTTTTGGTGTGCGTTCGAAATGCGACATTCACAGATAAAGTGCGAGGAGAAGTTTGATCGCCGAGAAGTAGAGTGCAAAATTCGATAGCAGTGTACAGAGTGCATTTTATCAAATCTTCTAAGTGAGAGAGATTGCAAGGAAGCAGAGTGCATGAAGACTATGCGGCTATGATTGCGCAGAGGTGCAATGGTCAAAGTTTGATCAAGTGTAGCTATGATTGTGCAAAAAGAGTGAAGGACTATGTTTTTATGTAGACCAGAGAAAGAGGACAAGGATATTTGTGCCAGACCGAAGGACTATGTTTGGTGTAGATCAGAGAAAGAGATCGAGGACATTTGTGCTAGACCGAAGGACTGTGTTTAGTGCAATTTTGAGGACCAGCTTTGGAGGTGATAGAGTTGAGGATAGAGGTCTCCAACCAAAGCAGGGAAGACAGGTGTCTTCTATGGATAGAGTTCCATTTGCTAAGGGAAGAGGAGGTAGAGGTCTTCTAGAGGATCACCGACGAGAACAGAGCTAGGGGATTGGTGTCTCCTTTGGGTTGGTGCCCATAAACATTGTAATCGGGAAAGATATTCCTAGATTTTGAATTGATAATTTTTAGTGAAAGATTTTGTGGATGTAGCCCAACCATTTTGGGTGAACCACGTTAAAAATGGATCTGCAATATGTGATGCTTTTTGTCTTGATTAATTTTGTATTGATGCCACTGCTATCTAGAATTAAAATTAATAATTGGTTAAGTCTTATACTGTTCACCCCCCCTCTCAGTATAAGCTTGTGTTATTCAGTTATAAGTTCAATAATGATGGTCACACAACAAAGTTGTGTATAGTAGACATTATAAAAACAAGTATGAACAAGAATAGGAACATGAACAGGAACATGAATAGGAATAGGAACAGGAATAGGAAAATGGATGAGAACAGGAACATGAACAGGAACTAGAACAAGAACAGGAAGACGAACATGAATGATGACAAGAATAAGAATGATGACGGGAATAGGGATGATGACTTGGATAGAAATAGTCTTAGGATTCAAGAAACTTAAAAAATATGGTAAAAGAATAAAGGTAAAAAATAGTGCTTTTAGGGAGTAGAAATACTCCCACCCTAGAATTAACCACCTCATGAGGAGGTGGGGGAGGGGCTAAGCTAAGAGGCTCATTGATATTAATGTATTGGGGAGAGATTTGATATTTGAGAGAGCATTGAGCCAAGGGGAGCAATATCCCAGGGTGAGTAGAAGGAAAAATAAAGGTCAGGTTTTGGTAAGAAGAGTATGGGTTACCATCAATGAAAAAGGGGGAGATTGTTATACATTTTGAGTCCCTAAGTCAAAGTTGTCATTGATGTCACCAGATGAAGTCATCATTAATACCAAATATTTCAATAGGAAACAAAGAGGATACAATGGTTATTTGATATCCAAGAAGAAGGCCAAATATCAAGTGAAAAAGATAGAAGTTAAAAAGGAGTTATAATATTTATTTTATAAATTATTTAAATTCAGTGTGAATTTAAATTTTATAAATAAATATTAAAGGTACTTTATCAAAGGATATAATATTATAATATGATTTATTATAATATTAATTAAGGTGGTGAAAAAGAGCCCAAAGTAAAATATTCATTAATAATATTTTACTACACCCAAAGATGGGTGTTAGAATTTAAATATTCAAGGCATGTTACAAAGGTTTATCCTCACCGACATCATTTGGGTTAATTACATTTTGAAGCGTTAACATTATAAAGCAAATGAGGAAGATTAATATTTAAACCTATGCCCAAAGGGCATTAAGATTATCCTTGATCGATTGAAAAAATAACATACAAATTAATTAATGCAAAACTTGTGAAACAGATGTGCAGATTTTAAGTTTGAATTTCCAGTGAAAGAAACAAAAGGGATAGCATCAAATAGTTGGAATCCAACTAGGAACATTGGTCTAGTGGCAAGAGGGCTGTGGATTACGTTTTTAGTGCAAGGAGGCCAATTTTTGAGTCTTGGTAAAAGCGCTTAGCAGGTGTGTTGAAAACACCAATCATGAGGTGCATGTTTTGCAAAACCAGGGAGGAATAAATTTTTTGAAGAACATGGTGCTTCACCTATCTTCAACGAGCATGTAGCTTATGTGGTTGGCACTGCAGTTGAGACATTAGAGTGGGCTGCATTGAGATTTCAAAACTATCCAAAGGCAAATAAAATTATCCTATAACCCTTATTGATATTGGAAAAGAAGTAATTGTGAGTGTGGTAGATTTGTGAGGTCAAGTACTTGACATTCAAAAAGGTATGGGCAAGTTCTTCTTTGGTTGAATTTGTTGATTGGATTTATTGAAAATTAATTTTGGAGTGAAAAGGACTTGATTAGGGTTTCCTTTTTAAAAGTGGTTGAGTTATTGCTCCAAGGTTTTTTTATTTGAGAGTTGATATTAAAACCTTGTTTTATTAGCATTGTTGTTGAGACCATTGGTTGAGTGAAGTGTTTGAGTTAATGCTTCAAGGTTTTCTGAATTGAGAGTTGTGATTGAAGCCTTGTTTTATAAGCATTGTTGTTGAATCCATTGGTTGTGTGAGGAACCTGAGTTAGGGTTTGAAACGATCATGAGTATCATTGTTATGTGGGATTTGTTGTTGAGCATTGTTGGAAATATTTTGAGTTGGATGATACATGCTTGGACTAGGATTTGTGAGCAAGAGTTATTTCTTGAAGTGATTGGTTGAGTATAGAACATATTGAGTCTCTAAAAATTCTCTTTATGCTTCTATAAGATTGAGTTGAGGAAGTGATTGAGTTTTGAGTATAGAACATATTGAGTCTCTAACAATTCTCTTTATGCTTATATGAGATTGAGTTGAGGAAGTGATTGAGTTTTGAGATAGAACATATTGAGTCTCTAACAATTCTCTTTATGCTTCTATGAGATTGAGTTGAGAAAGTGATTGAGTTTTGAGTATAGAACATATTGAGTCTCTAACAATTCTCTTTATGCTTCTATGAGATTGATTTGAGTTGAGAAAGTGATTGAGTTTTGAGTATAGAACATATTGAGTCTCTAACAATTCTCTTTATGTTTCTATGAGATTTGGATAAGTTATTGTTGGTCATCAAATCTGCCCAGGAAAGGATTTTGGGAAGTGTACGCGCCCTAGACCTGGACCAACATTGAAAGGCCGAGAGGAAGAGATGCCCCTCGTGCCAATCTTCGGAGAAAGGCCGACTCCTTTACTAAACTACTTGGTGTTTTTGAGACAAGAGTGCAGGAAAGAGATAAAAATAGTAAGGGTGCAGGAAAGAGATAAAAATAGTAAGGGTGCAGGAAAGAAATAAATAGTGTAAGGGAAGAAATATTGGTGAATTAAAGTGGGAAAGAACCAGCAGCACGATTACTGGCTAATAGCCCGAAACAACAACAATAAATACCAAGAATAAAATGAAATGAACGCAATACTAGTCCTCCTATGTATCCTCTGGACGAGTTCTAGGATTACCCTCCCCCTTACGTCGAAATCCAGAATTCAGAATTACGACGACTAGGAAATGAGTGAATATAACAGAAACACTATCCACAGGCAGCATACAAGAGAACTATTACAGCGTTTTTCTCCCCTATGTATCCTTCGGGAAAATTCCAGGGTTCTATCCCCAATCGCACACCTAAATCCAGAATGCAGAATTACAGTATGCAAATGAAGAAAGAAATAACAGAAATAATCACAGAAGGCAGCATACAAGAGAGAAATTAAGCCCGAAGCTCTTTAGTATTAATCGCAGGGATTCAAGTTACAGCAACTTTCTAGCAGAAAGTTCCCCCCCTTTTCATTACAATGCCTAGGTTTTTATAGAGGACCCGACCCTCTGAGCCATCAATGCACAAAATGGAGGAGTACATCCTCGAAAATCTGAGAAGTCGGCTCCCATAGCTCCCATGACTGAGTTCTCAAATACTTTTCTAAAACTAGCAGCTACGATCGGGTCAGTCGAGGAAACTCACATTTATGAGCCGCCTGATCCGTCCTAGGCTTCTGGGTGTGGAGCTCGAGTGGCCGCCATGTCCGTCGGGCTCTCCTTCTGAGACCGATACCTCTTTTTAGATTGCTAAAAATGAGCAACGAGTTCATCGGGCACGTAAAAATTCATTTATGAGGCACTTGATTGCCTCAAAAAAATACCTGGCTTGGAGTGCGTGCCCTTGAAGCGCTTCATCGATTTCTAGTTCGTGACCCTACTTCGCAATGGATGTAAGCTGAAGTAGATCATCTCCCTTGGTTATGCACTTCGCACGAAGGAGCTTCGCAAAACCGCTTCGGGGATGTAAAATGTCGAAGTAGATTTCTCTCCTCAAGATGGGGCTCTCCATCTCTCGTTGCTTCACTGGAAGGCATGTCAAAATTTGCTTCGCGAGGTTCTCTGCCTGAAGTGGATGCTTCGCTGATGGGCTTGTCAAAATGCTTCACCGTGAACCTTCTTCAAAGCTGTGGTTCGGGAGGTTTTTGGCCGAAGTGCAATTCTGCCTTGGAAAAATGTTCTGCTCTTTATGGACCGCTATCGCTTCGGGTGAAAGCGCCTCGCATGAAAGTTATCCGAAGTGGATGCTTCGCGATGACTTTGGGTGAAGTAAAAATGGTTCGCCAGTAGGGAGGCCCGAAGTGGGTGCTTCGCTAATTTTTTAGCGAAGTAGTTTTTCAATGTTTGGACTTCTTCGAATCTCGCTTCGCAAAACTTTTGCCCGAAGCATCTGTTTGGGTTGCTTCGGTGTGAAGCTCTTTTCACTCTACTTCCTTCAGTGAAGTTGTCTTCCTTTTCTGCGAAGCTCTTAAACTTAGCTTGCTCAGTAGCGAAGCACTTCTCCATTCTATGTACAAGGGGGATGGTGATGAAAGCCAAAATTGCTGCAATACTCAAAAATGTCTTCTAAAAACAAAGGAACAAATTAAAAGAAATACTTCACAAAATTTTGATTTTACTACCCCTCTAGGCAATGTGACAAAATTGTCAACATTCTTGGTGGCTCACGGGGCAACGAGCTCGCCTCGGTGTAAGAACCCTCAGCCTTAATCCATTGGGCCAGAGTTACCTCCAGACCCTTCTCCTTTTTCTCTTTTCGGGGTGCTTCCACAACTTCTTCTTCTTCTTCTTCCTCTTCTTCCTCTTCTGGCGTGGCTTCCTATTGTGGTGGTGGGGAAGGTGATCATGGATGCGTTCCATGGTTCGGTGAACATGAGCCCAGGCACCTTTCTAGAAAGGCTCTCGGTCTTGTAGTGCTTTGACCAGAACATGGAACCGATCAATTTGCCCTATGTCGGCATGTTTGGCTCTTGTGCTTAGATCATTCAGGTAGGCCATGATCTTGCAATGTCTCAGGATGAAATCTGTGACTTGCCCTTCTGTAATTGGCTCCTCCCACTCGTCTATCTCTGAGACGTCACCTTCAAAATGGAGCCAAGCCGGCTTGAGTTCTTCCTTAGTCAAAAGGTTCCCATCATCATCCGTGAAACTTGGGAAACCTAATGAAGAGAGATCTTGAAAGTACCCCAGTGATGTGCGTTGCTCATGTTCAAATACATCCATGAGGTCCTTCACCTTCTGTGCTTTCCTCACCTTGGAGAAGAAGGCGCGGACCGTGGCTTGGGCTGTGGACCAATCTCTGGCTGTCCGGCTCATCGCAGCGACCTGCAGGTCCTGATATTTGATACTTTGGACCTCAAAAGCTAGTTTGAGTCGGCTTCTAATTTTTTGGATGATCTCATCTACTATTGGCCCTTCTTGAGCAGCGACATACTGGGCTTCGGTAATGTAGGTTAAAATTGACAGGGCACTGGAGGCCCGAGATCTAAAGTTCTTGAGCAGGTGCGAGCGGATTTCCTTTATTCTGCCTCTATCAAATAGCTCCAGGCTCTCTTTTTCGTACAACTACTACTGCATCTGCAAGATTTTGCTTTCAAATTCTTTGGCCTTCAGATCAGCTTCGGCCTGTATCTTGCTCTGATTTTTAGTTGTACCCTGCAGTTGTTCTACTTGCTATTTTAAGGCATCTACTTCCTTTTTCATCATCTCGCACTGCTTCTCCACGTCTTCTAGCTTGGAGCGGGTCCTGGCTAGCTCCTCCTCCAACTTGATGTTGGCGCTCTCTGCTTCAAATCGACGTTGATTGGCGATATT
Organism: Wollemia nobilis; assembly: GCA_028583015.1. NCBI lineage: Eukaryota > Viridiplantae > Streptophyta > Pinopsida > Araucariales > Araucariaceae > Wollemia > Wollemia nobilis. The sequence continues at coordinate 25,805 of JAQPPZ010012804.1, read as the reverse complement.
TGCATGTGCACAGAATGTTTCTATTCTTACATGCATAGATGCAGATTCATTATCTACATCTAAGTGTTCCAGGTCCTTGGACTTCTCTTGATAGTCATAATCTACTGGAGTCATCTCGTCCAGAGGTTTCTGGACCTTGGGGACCTTTTTCACCTTATGCAACTTTTCGCCTTTCAAGTCAAAAATAACACATTTTTCTACTTTGGCCAGAGAGCGCCCTCTCTTTTTCCTCGCCTCCTTCAACATCTTATCTGTGTTTTCGGGCTTGGAGCAACTTTTCTGCCAGGGGACGTTCCTTAATCATAGCTAGTTCTATTTCAAATGAGGTTGGGTCTCCAGCCAAGGGGGTGAACAAATACAATGATTGTATAGGGGATGCCTCACCAGTGGGTTCGACGATGGGTGTGGTAGGAGTTTCGGTGAGAGAGACAATGTCGTGCATGACAGGGGAGGGAGACGGGGTTCGACGTTGGAGTACTACCTTCACCCTGACTAAGAACCAAGGGAATGGTGGTATGGGTGAGCGAAGTAGTATCGATGGACTTGTCCCGGCCTGACGACTCGAAGGGGTAGATATGCTTGTGGGGCTAACGGGATCACGAGGCAAACTCGAGGTGGCGAAGGGCAACATGTGATGGGGTGACCGAAATTTCAGAGAGAGAGACTGATGAGGACCTTCGGTCGGGACCATGGTGGACATACCTTGAGAAACCAAGGTGAAGGGTGAGGAGTGCATACCTGCGTGCTCCCCTGATAGAGCAGAAGTAGTGGTTTCCTGCGTGATCGGCTCTTGTTCCTTTCTAGCTTCTGCACTTTTGACTTCCATGACTTCTTCTTCAGGGCCCCCTTCTTGTTGGAGGAGTTCCTCCACATCGATGATGTCTACGTCTGAGACTACCTCGGCCCTTTGCGACGTCGTCCCTCCAACATTTACCTCGGTTGAGCTCATCATAGGTTGTTCGCTAGAAGCACCTGGAGGTTTTGTACGTGGTCGCTTCGGGTGGGTTGGAGGCACTTGAGCTTGCTCCATCTTCTTTCTTTTTCTTTTTTCTTCCTCTTGAGGCAACTCTTGTGGTGTCGCCTCTGCCTCCTCCTCTTCCTCTTGTTTCGAAGCATCATCGGCTCTCCTTGGGCTTTCGCCCGAACCTGGGGCACTAGGGGGAATGAAGTCGATGAAGGAGATGGGCTTCCAAGTCCCAGCGTTGGCTTCGTAAACAATTGCGAAGTCTCTATCCATCTCCAAGAGTCCGTATGATTTCATCTTCTGATGATGGACTCTCATTATCCACCACTCCTTCAATTGTTCTTCGCCCCAACCCTTCAATTCTTCCCTCAATTCATCTTTCATTTTCTCCAAAATGTGGAGTCTGGGCCCGGGAAGGGGTGTTGAACTGGATCATACTCGACCTCTATGGGGTAAAACTCATGCCAGGGAGGTAAGGTCTTCATTCTTTCTAGATGCCACTCCAAATCCCTCCCATTGGGGTTATTCCTTTGCTCTACGATTTTTGGGTGAGGGCAGACATGAAAATTTTTGAATCGGAGGTGATCCCTCATCACCCCCAAGGGGTCGTAACACCACCATTGAGGAATCTGGAGCAAACCAAAGTCGGCAAGCTTCTCCTCCAAGAATACATGTTGCTTTAGGGCAAACACCTCAATTACCCCCATTTTGAAAGGGAAGTCGCATGTGTGCGCCCATTTTTGGTCGTGGCCATAGATAACATTTGTCGCGTCGCTCTGTCGAGCGACCTCCAATGTGAACTGGTATTCAGAGGGGTAGATGGGTAGCAGGAAGGGTTTCCCCATGAATCCGAACAAGCGAATCACAAGCCCTTGCATCAATTGAAAGACGTCTCCCTTTTCCTCCTTCACCACTTTGTCCTTTAGACTGATAGGTACCCGAGGGCAAGAACCCTTCAACAAATGAATAGCAGGTCCTAGGAATTTTGATTAAAAGAATAATATGACTCCGTCCTCGCTAGGAGGGGAGTCCACTGATACACCGATAGAGGAGTTCCATCCTTGCCGCTTGAAGAAATGGCAATGTGGGGGAAATGCTTATGTACATGATAGAAAAATAACCAAACTAGGAAAGAGCAAGGTCCGAAGTACTGGCCCATCCCAGAATTCTTCATGCTGGTTAGCCGCGTGTGCAAGGTCCGAGCCACCCATTCTGCCCAGTCGAAGAAGACCGGGTTTGTGTTTGGCCTTGACGAATCTGGGGCATAAAACTCCCCTCATGAAATACATTCGGCCAATGACACTTGCCAGGGGTGCACCGAAGCATCGGTTGACAGGCCCGCGACCCATGCAATGATGGAGAAGATGTCCGTGCTCTTGAAATCCATCAAGGGGAGAGGCATCTGAGGAAGCTTGCCTGAAGGGAGCCCGTCCTTGAGGTTCTCGCTCAAAAATTTTATGATATAACTGGAGGAGGTGAACCTCTCCATTTGTTCGCTCAAGATGACATTGCGAACCGAATAACCCTTGGGCGGCCCTTGTTGTGGCGCGAAAGCTCCTTGCACATCTTCTTTTAAAATTGAAAACAATTTATGGCCCGTGGTGTCCAACACTTGTCTGGAGGAGGGCTGGTAGTTTTGTGTGATGGCACAAATTAATTTGGGACAATGGTGCATGGGCGGGGTCAGATACCAGTATATCTATGAGTAATAGGCGATGGCTCTCTTGTTCTCCATGGAGAGTCTACTTTTCATGAACTCGATAGTATATCGAAGCTCGGCCATGCTCTTTGAAAGTTTAGTGTCCCTTATTTTCTCCCACCCATCAATTGGTGGCTCTTCAGGTTGCTCCTCTTCTGAATCCTCCCTTTCCTCTATAGCTTGTTTTTCGGGTGGAGGTTGAGGTCGACCCTCTTAGGTCTGTGCTTTTTCTCCTCTTTGCCCTTCTTCGTTTTCTCTGGGCCTGCTACCTCAGGCTCCTTCCCCTTTTCCTTAGAATTCTTCTTCCCCATTCTGGATATAGGTGGCAACAGAGTCTTTGATGCAGAGGGCTTCGATGCGAAGAACAGGGAAAATGCAGGCTATTAGCGAGGGCTCTTAATCTTGCATTAACAGTTGGTGAACACCCCTTTTACTGCTAAGGCTCATGTTTTATAGCCTTAAAAGGCAACTACCTCAATTTATGGTGCCTGCCAAAATTAAATTTGCAACTCGGACGGAGGAGGTCATTTAACCATTTGATTGGCTTCACGGCAGCGTGGTATGTGGGCCTATGTGTTTTGATGATTTGCCCAGCATTGGAAACTTAACCCTCTGCCACCTCATACCTAGGTGCGAGCTTTTCTCATAACTGAATCCTCTCGGGATGTGCCCCACCACCTTTGCATTAAAATCACCTGCCCTGAACGTTCCCCTAGGTTGTCATCGATGCGTCTCTCAAGACACGTTTTAAATGCTCCCCACCTTGTGCGTTGTTGGTTTGGCAAAGTGGAAGCCGATGCTAAAGATACTTCACGGTGAACCTCCGGTGTGAGCTGATTTTCTATGCTTCGGGCCCGAAGTAGTTTTACCTCGCCGTGTCACTGCTTGCTTTGCGAAAGGTTAGCCTCCGAAGCTTGTTCCTTTTGAAAAATGGTTCACTAATTTTCCTTCAAAATGCTTCGCTCAGACTCCTTTTGAAGTATTTCTCACGCCTTCATTTTGATGTCGTTTGGTCTTTTGAGGACTCTTTCTTGGCCTAAGTGCTTCGCTGTGAAGCATCTCGCATCAGTCACTTCGCACACAAAGTTCTCGAAGGAGATTCTCGCTAAGTCTAGCGAAGCTGGGGCTTGTCACTATGGTAGTGTGATACTTAACCTCTTGGCAATCTTGAAACAGGGTATATACAAAGATAAAAAATCTTACATACAAAAGTAAAACTTGAACCATTTTTTTTTTTGTTTTGTTCAGCGATGAAAAGTCTTCAAATGAAGACCATTGATAGAAATCGGCAAGATCTGACCATCTGCATCCTTGAGGATGAAAGAATTGGCTGAGTTTACCTTCACAATTTTGAATGGTCCATCCTAGAAAGCGTCCAATTTATCATGATTCCCAGGCTTGGCCTTCCAAGAGTCCCACTTCCATACTAGATCTCCCACTCTGAAAGTGCGGTCGAAGGACTTTTTCTTGAACCAGTCTCGGGTGATCTGAGCATGCTTAGCGAAGCTCTGGTAGGCCTTCTCACGGTCTTCCTCCAGCTGTAGTAGCTGAGCTAGCCTGTTCTCCATAGGATTAACTTCTTCTTCCTCATCCAATAGCTGCAATGCAGGGATCTCTACATGGGTTGGTAGGATGGCCTCCTTGCCATACACCAGGGCGTAAGGTGATGTTTTGATTGACTTCTTGATAGAAATCCGATCGGCCCACAAGGCCCGATCTAAGAGGAGGTGCCAAGTTCTTTTGTTATTCTCTATGAGCTTTCTTAGCACCCTTAATAGAGTCTTGTTAGTTGATTCTGCCAATCCGTTACCTTGTGGATAGTAATTAGAAGAGACCTTATGATATATCCCATATTTGTAGAGGAACTCGTTGATCCTGGCGCCTAAAAACCCAGGACCATTGTCCATTATGATTGCTTCTGGGATGCCGAACCGGGTGATCAAACCTTCTAGGAATGCAATGACGGTCTCTTGATCGGCATGCTTCGTGGGTACTACTTCGGCCCATCTGGTGAAGTAATCGGTTGCAGTCAGGACAAACTTATGCCCTATGGAGGAGTTCGATGATATAACCCCTATGAAATCCAACCCCCATTGTTGAAAGGGCGTTTCTACCTGTATCGGTCGGAGAGGCATAGGAGCACTTCTACTTTGGTCGATGAACTTCTGACATTGCTCGCATCTACGATAGACCACAAAAGCATCGACGAAGAGTGTAGGCCAATAATAACCCACCTTAATTATCTTCAATGTCATTGTTCTTCCTACGAAGTGGCCACCGGACAACCCTGAATGGAATTCTCCCAGGACTCTTTTCTTATCATCTTCTTTTATGCATCTAAGAAGAACTCCATCGATATTCCTAAAGAATAGGCCTTCGAGGCGTAACGTATATCGGAGGGACCGCATCCTGAAGTGTCTTCACTATGAAGCATTCAAATGTAGAGGACATCTCTCGGTATTGAAATATTCAACTATCTCACCGACCCAGTCCTTCTCATCTTCTTCTTGATTTGTGAAGCATCCTTCTGCTGCTAAGTCATCCCACTGACAAGCTGTTACTTCGGTCGCTACGCTCTTCGCAAGCTCTTGACATAGTGCATGACCGTGAACCAATTTTGTGGGTTTGATTTCAATGTCAAACTCCTATATTTTGCTGACCCAACCAGCTCTTTTGCTACCCAACTCTCCTTGAATAATGAAGTTGCGCACATCGGGATGAATGACGAACACTGTAACCCGACTTTGAGAAACGAAGTGCTTGAACTTCCTCAAGGATTTCATTACTGCATGCACCTGCCTTTCTATGAAATTGTATTTCTCTTCATGAGGGTGTATCACTTGGCTTAGAAACGTGATAGGGCATTCTTCGCCATCTTCCCCCTTTTGCGTCAAGACTGCAGCATAGCTTTCAGGTTCTCCTATAGCATATAGGATGAAATCTCGATTGTAGTCAGGGTTGGTCAGGACTGGAGCCTGAGCAATTCGGGCCTTGATCTCTTCAAATGCTTCTTTCCTTTCATCTGTCCAGATGAATTCAGTGCCCTTCTTCAAAAGTTCGGACATCGGCTTGATGACTTGGGCGAAATCTGGAACAAACTTCCTTACGAAGTTGATCTGGCCAAAAAAATATTGTAGTCCTTTCTTATTCGTCGAGAGTGGGAGCTTCAAGAGAGCCTCAGCTCTATCAGGATCTACGATGAGACCCTTCTCTGATATCACATGTCCCAATAACTTTCCCTCATTGACTACGAATATGGACTTTTTTGGATTGATTGAAATGCCAAATTCTTGACACTTTTTGAATATCTGTTGTAGGTGAAAAGGATGATCCTCCCTTCTTCGGGAGAAGATGGTCATGTCATCCAAATAGATAACAATGACCTTATTCAAGAGTTCTCCAAAAGCTAAATCCATGGCCCTCTAAAAAGTGGCCCCTGCATTCGAAAGGCCGAATGGCATTCGCTGGTAAGCGAATGTTCCCCACTTGGTAGTGAATGCGGTTTTATGTTGGTCTTCATCCCTAACCCATATCTGATTATATCCTGAGAAGCCATCGAGTAGGGAGAAGCGTTGAGCCCCAGCCACTGAGTGCAAGATCTGATCAATCTACGGGAGAGGGTAATGATCCTTGAGTGAAGCCTGATTCAGGTTGCGAAAATCCATGCATAGTCGTATATCTCCATTCTTCTTTCTAATAGGGACTAGATTCGCTACCCAAGAGGAATGCTTTATGGGATAAATTATCTTCGCCTCGAGCATCTTTAGGAGCTCGACTTTCATCAGGACCTCGATCTTTGGATTAATAGGCCTTTGCTTCTGTCGAAAGGGTTTGATCCCCTCCTGCAATTCAATTGTATGTTGGATCAGTTGTCGATCGTATCCTTTTAGGTCTTGATAAGACCATGCCACTATGTCGGGATACCTTCTGCATAGAGATCGGATCTGTTCTAGCTCTTTCGAAGTGCAATCTGTTCCAACTTTTATTGCTTTTCTAGGTTCAAGCTCCAAATCCTGATACTGCTTCGCATTGACTTTGATCCTATGAGAAACTGCTCGATCATTTTGATCGAAGAGGCTTTCAAGAGTAATTAATCCCTTGGGAATGTGATTATTCTTCAATTGAACTAGCCCTTCATATTCCTCATCATCTGGGCTTCTTCTTTCAATTGTTGCTGCTTCTTGAATCATAAAATTCACAATCTGCTCATCATTGTCAAAAACTTGCCAATGTAGATCTCTGTCTAGGATAGAGGGCCTATAAATCATCCTCACAACTTTAGGTTTATGCACCATGTCTTCTACTGGAGAGTACCTAGCTGCGATGGATGCTAAGACATCAACATGTCTGTTCTTTTCATGGGGAATGGACTACAGATTGAGAGACTCAAATTGGTCAAACAAGTCCCATACCCTATTACGGTATGCTTTGAGATAGTGCTTCTTTGAAATGCACTTGTTTGTGACTTGATTGCATATCAATTCTGAATCTCCAAAGACTTGGAGATGCTTTATGCCTAACTTTTCTGCTTTCTTGAGTCCTAGGCATAATGCTTCGTATTCTGCTGCATTGTTGGTGCAGCTCCATACCAACCGGTAACAATATTCCTTTTGCTCTCCAGATGGTGATATTAAAAGAATTCTCTCCATGCCATTTTGCATCGGGCGCCATCGAAGAACAATCTCCATAGTCCTTCTTGGGCACATGTTTTATTCTCTGACTTGATGTGTTTCTCTGGTTTAGTGATGGCATAGCATCCCATCTCCGTTTCTATCATGGCATTAAAATCTGCCAATGAAAACTCATCTTCACAACTTAACTGTGCAAGGGATTCCTCGACCAGGTCCACTTGCTCTATCCCTTCCACTATCGCATGCACGGGATCACTGCTCTCTTCTTCGGACATCTTCTGTACGAGGAAGGTAGAAGGTTTCTCATTGTAGATTTTTACCTTCTTCCCTTTGAATGGAATCTCTAAGTGCGAGTAATCCATAGATAGATATCCTCCCAGCTTCGCTGTAAACTCTCTTGACAAGCACATACTAAAATATGGCTCAAGGTCGACGACCACCACCTCTTGTATAACCGTGATCTGAGGCATCTTGTGTAGTCGGATAGGTATATCTTTAATTACACCCATAGTCTTCATAGGAGTACCATCCAGTTGGAGCATGCCATGGCTGCTTCGGGTGTACTCCATTCCTATTTCCTCGCACACTGCTTTGGGCATGACTGTCGTCGCGGCCTCGAAGTCAATCATACAGTTGTGTACAACATACCCTTCCATTTGTAGAGATAGGTAGAATGGAGGTGGCCTATTCTTTCCTATAATGGACATGGACAGGGTCTGCACTAGGGCGAGCGGTGCTGACTTTCTCGCCTTAGTTGTCTTCAACGATTCTTGCAGCAAGTCCACTTGTTCGGGTAACTGCAATGCATCATATAGACTAATCTTGGCCGGAGTCTTCTTCAGCTCATCTACAATATTGTAAACCAGGGAGTTGGGCACCTCAGATTCCCTTTTCACCTCATACCTGGTGCGATACTGCTCCGTGGCTTCGACCCTTTGTCGCTTGGTCAGCGAAGGAAGCTTGAGCTTCTCTCTAGCTTGTTCTTTAGTTTCCACCTGAGGTGGATTTGCAGGGGCCTGTTGAGCCTTTTCTTTTACTGGTGGAAGCTGAGAAGCTTCGCTCAGGGCCTGGGGAAGTTGTTGTCCCTTCTCATGGTGAGCATGCACCTTTAAGGGAGCCATTTGATCAGCATCTACCTCTATTGACCTTTTTCCTCCTCTGGTGAGGACTGCAACTTGCTCTTCTTCACCAATTACCAGGTTCTGATCCATTTGCCTGATAATGTTGACCTGACCACCATGACTACTGCTCGCCAACGTTTGCACATAATGTTGGTGCAGCATACAAGTATTCTCTTCGTGAGGATCATTACATGTGGAGCACCAATGTATGTAGTCGGAGGTGCTCGGAGCTTCATCAATCATGACATTTCTTGTCGACGCTCTCCCTTGCTGGACCGCTTGATCTTTAGTAAGTGCGGGTGTAGGATAAGACCTTCTTGGTAGAAACTCTTGTTGCGCTTGCTTCTTTTTCATAATGGTCATGTCATTGGATAGAGTTTGCACTGTGGAGTTTAGGGACTGAACTTCCTGTAGTATTTTGGCTTGCATATCATCGGCTTTGGGAATAGGTGGCAATGGAGCCATCGTTGGTATTGGAGGTAGGGCGGGGTGTTGAGGTGGTGCTGGCAATACAGGAAATGCCGAAGAGACAGTGGGCTGTGATGTCGAGAATGTGGGAAAATGGATTTGTGGAGTAGCGATCTGAGATACAATGGGATTCGGGTTCCAAGATGAGATCGGGTACGTGAGGGTTGTAGAGATCTATGAAGCGGCTGCATTCGCATACTGGGATTGAGGGAAATCGAGAAGTATGGGCATCGACATCCTTTGGGGAAGCTTACCCATAGCTATTAGATCCATCTCCGCTCTCTGGGCTAACTCATACAACTCGAGGAAGGTATTGATATTCGAATACCTTACCATTACACTGATATCAGGGTTGAAAGCCCTAAGGAAATAGTATGTTGTAGCTTCGCTAGTTGGCCGAAGTCCAACTGGTATCCTTTGCCAGGTTCGAGCGAACCTAACATTGAAATCAATGATCTCTTCTTGTGGATGTCTCTGGATCATTGTGAACTGATGCAGAAGAGAAGATGGATCGACGGACTCATTGAAGCTTCTCATCAATTGTTCGGCTAACTGGTCCCATCCCGTTATAGTATCGGGTGGTAAAGATCTATACCAGTAGAGGAGCTTCCCTCTAAGAGATAGAACCAGAAGCTTTACCATAACTCTCTCCTCTGTGATGTCATGAATCATCCCAGAGAAACTATGTCCTGGATGTGCTCCAGAGCAGTCTTCCTAGTTCCATCGAACATTGGGATTTTCTTCATAGCAGTAGGTGGAACTTGCCCTTGTCTCACTAGATTTAGTGGTCCGAAAGAATTCCATGTTGGGAATAGTCTAGGCGATGGTTTTTCTATATTTGTTGTTGTTGTTGTTGTTGTTGTGCCATATTTGTGCCTAGATTCTGAGAAATAGGGATTCTCGAAGTTCCTCTTTGGTTGCTAACAGGACGACTAATAGGAACGGAGGCACTAGGATGCTTTGGTGAGTTGGGAGGATTAGGAGGAAAGCTAGCTATTGTGCTATCTGAGGTTAGCCCTTGTTCATCAAAAGTAGCCTCTTGCGAGGATGTTCCACGTAACAGCGACTCAGGGGTGACCAACCTAGAGCGTTCCTCGAAGGCATCAATATCAAGCTCAAAGAACTCAGTTTCCTCTCCTCTATTCCTAACTCTCCATCTTGTTTGCATGAAGGCATAGACTTAAGTACCGGTCTCTATGACTTTAAGATTCTCGGGTTGAACAGAGTCGCTAGATGCTAAGAGTCTTTTGACAATGAGACGAGCATCGATTCTCACTACCACTCACAAGGTGAGACTGACCGGGTCCCACCGGGCGTGCCAAAAATTGTTGGTCATCAAATCTGCCCAGGAAAGGATTTTGGGAAGTGTACGCGCCCTAGACCTGGACCAACATTGAAATGCCGAGAGGAAGAGATGCCCCTCATGCCAATATTCGGAGAAAGGTCGGCTCCTTTACTAAACTACTTGGTGTTTTTGAGACAAGAGTGCAGGAAAGAGATAAAAATAGTAAGGGTGCAGGAAAGAGATAAAAAGTGTAAGGGAAGAAATATTGGTGAATTAAAGTGGGAAAGAACCAGCAGCATGATTACTGGCTAATAGCTCGAAATAGCAGCAATAAATACCAAGAATAAAATGAAATGAACGCAATACTAGTCCTCCTATGTATCCTCTGGATGAGTTCCAGGATTACCCTTCCCCTTACGTCGAAATCTAGAATTCAGAATTATGATGACTAGGAAATGAGTGAATATAATAGAAACACTATCCACAGGCAGCATACAAGAGAACTATTACAACGTTTTTCTCCCCTATGTATCCTTCGAGAAAATTCTAGGGTTCTATCCCCAATCGCACACCTAAATCTAGAATGCAGAATTACAGTATGCAAATGAAGAAAGAAATAATAAAAATAATCACAGAAGGCAGCATACAAGAGAGAAATTAAGCCCGAAGCTCTTTAGTATTAATCGTAGGGATTCAAGTTACAACAGCTTTCTAGCAGAAAGTTTCCCCCTTTTTCATTACAATGCTTGGGTTTTTATAGAGGACCCGACCCTCTGAGCCATCAATGCACAAAATGGAGGAGTACATCCTCGAAAACTTGAGAAGTCGGCTCTCGCAGCTCCCGTGACTGAGTTCTCAAATACTTTTCTAAAACTAGCAGCTACGACCGGGTCAGCCGAGGAAACTCACATTTATGAGCCACCTGACTCGTCCTAGGCTTCTGGGTGCGGAGCTCGAGTGGCCGCCATGTCCGTCGGGCTCTCCTTCTGAGACCGATACCTCTTTTTAGATTGCTAAAAATGAGCAACGAGTTCATCGGGCACGTAAAAATTCATTTATGAGGCACTTGATTGCCTCAAAAAAATACTCGGGCTTGGAGTGCATGCCCTTGAAGCGCTTCACCGATTTCTAGTTCGTGACCCTGCTTCGCAATGGATGTAAGCCGAAGCAGATCATCTCCCTTGGTTATGCACTTCGCATGAAGGAGCTTCGCAAAATCGCTTCGAGGATGTAAAATGCCGAAGTAGATTTCTCTCCTCAAGACGGGGCTCTCCATCTCTCGCTGCTTCATCGGGAAGGCATGTCAAAATTTGCTTCATGAGGTTCTCTGCCCGAAGTGGATGCTTCGCTGATGGGCTTGTCAAAATGCTTCACCGTGAACCTTCTTCAAAACTACGGTTCGGGAGGTTTTTGGCCGAAGTGCAATTCTGCCTTGGAAAAATGTTCTGCTCTTTACGGACCGCTACTGCTTCGGGTGAAAGCGCCTCGCATGAAAGCTATCCGAAGTGGATGCTTCGTAATGACTTTGGGTGAAGTAAAAATGGTTCGCCAGTAGGGAGGCCCGAAGTGGGTGCTTCACTGATTTCTTAGCGAAGCAGTTTTTCAATGTTTGAACTTCTTCGAATCCTGCTTCGCAAAACTTTCGCCCGAAGCATCTGTTTGGGCTGCTTCGGGTGCGAAGCTCTTTTCATTCTCTACTTCCTTCCTTCAGCGAAGCCGTCTTCCTTTTCCTGCGAAGCTCTTAAGCTTAGCTTGCTCAGTAGCGAAGCACTTGTATCTCCATTCTATGTACAAGGGGGATGGCGATGAAAGCCAAAATTGTTGCAATACTCAAAAATGTCTTCTAAAAAAACAAGGGAACAAATTCATGAAATTAAAAGAAACACTTTACAAAATTTTGATTTTACTACCCCTCTAGGCAATGTGACAAAATTGTCAACAGTTATGTGTGAGCTTGTTGAGCATATTTGGACAAGTTATGTGTGAGCTTGTTGAGCAGATTTGTACAAGTTCTGTGTGAGCTTGTTGAGTATATTTGGACAAGTTTTGTGTGAGCTTGTTGAGCATATTTGGACAGGTTCTATGTTGACATGTTGATCATATTTGAGTAGGTTCTGAGTGGACCTATTGGGCAGAGTTGTGCAGGTTATGTATGGACCTATTGAGCAGAGTTGTGTAGGTTCTATATGGACCTATTAAGCATATTTGGATAGGTTCTATGTGGAGCTATTGAGCAGATTTGAGTAGGTTTTGAATGGACCTATTGATCAGAGTTGTTTAGGTTCTATGTGGACCTATTGAAAAAAATTGGACAGGTTCTGAGTGGACCTATTGAGCAGATTTGAGTAGGTTATGGGTGGACCTATTGAGTAGATTTGAGTAGGTTGTGAGTAGACCTATTGAGTAGATTTGTGCTAGACCGACTGGACTATGTTTAGCATAATATTTGATTAGAGTTGTGCTAGATCGACTGGAATGTGTTTAGTATAGCATTGAGACAGAGCTTTGGAGGTGATAGAGTAAATAGGACAGAGTCTCCAGTGGATAGAGATCCATCAGCCAAGAAATTGAGGATAGGTTTTTTGAGTGAGGACAAGAGTATTAAAGTGGAGAGAGATCCACCAGTTAGTACAGTGGAGGCAGTTCCTTCTAGAGGATCACCATATAGAGAAGAGGAGAAAGAGTTCTCCTATGGATAGAGATCCACAAACTAGATTTAGGGGATTAACATCTCCTTTGGATAGATGTCCATAAACATTGTAATTGGGAAAGATTCCTAAGAGATCATTTGAAAATATTTAGAAGAAATATATTCTCTGTGGAAGTAGCCATATTTGGGTGAACCACATTCAATTTGGATCTCTATTTTGTATGGTCATTTGTGCATTTCTTTGATTACTGCTATTGATACTACTATCTATACACTGCATAATATTGATTTGAAAATAAAAGTAAAAAGTGCTCTTATACTGTTCACCCCCCTCCCAGTATAAGCTTGTGTTCTTCAATTGGTATCAGAGCAGGTTCCTTTAGAAGAGTTTGTTAGCTTGAAGGAAAAAATATCAAGAACACAATGGATCAAAAGGATCAAAGAGATGGGTCCATAAATAATACAATACCAGTATTTTATGGAAGTGACTTCTTGTATTGGTGTATGCTAATGAGGTTTCACTTAATGGCACTTGGCAATGAATCTTGGGATGCAGTGGAACTTGGATATGATTCAATAGTTAATACTCCTACAGATAAGGAAGGTAAGCTTCTAATGCATGAAAATTCAAGAGCTATGAAAGCAATTATAAAAGGATTGCGTAGATCAGAATCTATGAAGATTATGAATTGTAAAACATGAAAAGAAATGTGGGAACTACTACATGACATATATGAAGTGAGATAAAGGTTTCAGGAAAGCTAAGATCAGAAATTTCAAAGGAAAATTTGAAAATCTAAGAATGCGAGATGATGAAAAAATTTGTGACTATATCAGTAAGGTTGATGAACTTGTACATGAGATAAGAGGTCTTGTAATGAAGGTCTATGAATCCGATGCTTGTGATAAGATCTTGAGAACTCTTCCAAAAAGGTATAGTGAAAAGGTCTCTGCTATAGAAACATAAATTGATAGTGACAGTATGACAAGAAATTCTTTACTTGGCATGCTTACAAATTTTGAGATAAGAACAAAAGATCCTATCCCTCCGAAAGAGGTTTCTTTCAAAGTGAACAAGAAGATAAAGGGTAAGAAGTCAGAATCAAGAAATGAGTCATCCAGTGATGAAGAAAAAAATTATGGTAGAAGAGATAAAGGTTCTAGAAGACCCATAGATCTAATATTTGTTAAGAGTTTTAATTGTGGAAAGTATGGACATTTTGTAACAGATTGTAAAGAGCCAAAGAACAACAATGGTGAGGAAAAATAGGATCACAGGTATAGGGAATCAGAAAGACACAAGCACCAAAATAAAAGCAAGGATGGACAAAGCAAACAAGGAAAAAATTTCTTCCAAAGACAAAAGAGGAGCTACTATGCGGATAATACAAGTAAGTACTCAAATGATAGTGATGCTAGTTCTTCAGATAATGATAGAGATGAAGTCATATTTATGATTGAGTAAAAAGAACCAGTTAATAAAAGGACTCCAGTTATCCTCAAGTGTTTTAGATGTGGTAAATTTGGACATCTTGAAGATGATTGTACAAGGGATGGTTATAGTTTCAATGATGATGAATATGAGAACGCACTTGAAGTACCAGATGAAAATATTCTAATGGATTTAGAAGAAGTAAGTGATCCTATAGAAGACAAGCCAAAATAAAGTAATGATGTGGACATAAGAAAACAAATAGAGGATTATTTAGTAGAGAATGGTTATGATCCCAAAGGAGAACTTATCTATGCCTTTGACATGGTAAAAAAATGTAATAAAGCAACACTCTAAACTTGAAATTCAGTTTCAATAATGTGATGAAGAGATAAGATTGCTCATAGAGGATTTAGAAAAATCAAAGGCTAAGGCAAAAAGGGTCAAAGATAAGTTAGAAGCAAATATCTTGGAATGTGAGAAGTTAGCACAAAAAGTTACACTTCTAAAATAATATTTAGAGGACTCCAAGATAAATATGAAAGGATTCAAGAATAGCTCAAATATTATAGTTAAGATAGTCAAGGTACAAAGAAGGTTAACAAATAAAACATGTATTGGTTTTGAACAAACTCAAAATAAACAGGAAGGAGAGTCAACTCCAAGTTATGAAGAGGAAACTACAGATTAAGATACTTCAGAAGAAGACAATGTAAAAGGAAGTTAGACATTAGAGAAAGAGTTGGACAATATAGAGTTCAAAAAAGATAGGAACAATGCTCAAAGAAGATACAAATGGAATAACAATCAGAATATGAGACCAATGAGGTCAAAACAGGGAAGCTTCAATGGAAGATGTTTTTCATGTCACGGGTTTGGACACATGGCTTAAAAATGCAGGACACATGAAAGATAGGAATATGGGAATGTAAAGTTTTCCATGGGTATTTCTACTCATGTAATCAGTTTGGTCACAAGGCAATTAATTGGAGGGTTTATGAAAGAAGAGAATATCACTTCACTAGGAAAAATCCTAAGACATTTGAACCTACAAGGAAGAATAAAATTAAGTGTTATAAGTGCAATAATGATGGTCACACAACAAAGTGGTGTAGAGCAGATATTATAGAAACATGTATGAAAAATAACAAGAACATGAATATGAATAGAAACAGGAACAGGAACCTAGATGTGAACAATAACATGAATAGGAATAGGAATGATGATAGGAACAGGAATGATGATGGGAACAAGGATGATGAATTGGATAGAAATAGTCAAAGGATTCAAGAAACTCAGAAACTATGGGAAAAAAATAAAGGTAAAGAACAGTGCTTTCAAGGAGAATAAATACTCCCACCCTAGAATTAACCACCTCATGAGGAGGTGGAGGAGGGGCTAAGCTAAGATGCTCATTCTTAGCCCCGAGCCCCAAAGGTGACCATTTTCCCTTCATGTCAAAGGGGTAGAGATTTATGTATTGGGGAGAGAAATGATATGGGGAGAGATTGATATTTGAGAGAGCATTGAGCCAAGGGGAGAAATGTCCCAAGGGGAGCAGAAGGAAAACGAAAGATCAGGTTTTGGTAAGAAGAGTATGGGTTGCCATAAATGACAAAGGGAGAGATTGTTGGATATTTTGAGTCCCTATTTCAAATTTGTCATTGATATCACCAGATGAAGTCATCATTAATACTAAATATTTCAACATGAAACAAAGAGGATACAATGGTTATTTGATATCCAAGAAGAAGGCCAAAGATCAAGTGAAATAGTGCAAAAGACAGAAGTTAAAAAGGAGTTATAATATTTATTTTATAAATTATTTAAATTCGGTGTGAATTTAAATTTTATAAATAAATATTAAAGGTACTTTATCAAAGGATATAATATTATAATATGAGTTATTATAATATTAAGTAAGGTGGTCAAAAAGAGCCCAAAGTAAAATATTAATAATAATATTTTACCACACCCAAAGATGGGTGTTGGAATTTAAATATTCAAAGCATGTTACAAAGGTTTATCCTCACCAACGTCATTTGGGTTAATTAAATTTTGAAGCATAGACATTCTAAAGCAAATGAGGAAGATTAATATTTAAACCTATGCCCAAAGGGCATTAAGATTATCCTTGCTCAATTGAAAAGATAGCATACAAATTAATTAATGCAGATCTTGTGAAATGAATGTGCGAATTTTAAGTTTTAATTTCCAGTGAAATAAACAAAAGGGACAACATAAAATAGTTGGAAGCCAACTAGGTACCTTGGTATAGTGGCAAGAGGGTTGTAACTTATGTTTTGTGTGCAAGGAGGCCAGCGTTCGAGTCTTGACAGAAGTGCTTGGCAGGTGTGTTGAAAGCACCAATCGTGAGGTGCACATTTTGCAGAACAATGAAGGGATAAAGTTTTTTAAGCATGTGGTGCTTCACCTATATTCAATGAGCATGTAGCTCATATGGTTGTTGGCACCATGATTGAGATGCTAGAGTAGGCTACGTTGAGAGTTTGAAATTCTCCAAAGGTAAAGAAAATTATCCTATAACCCTTATTGAGATTGGCAAAGAAGTAATTGTGAGTGTGGTAGATTTGTGAGGTCAACTACTTGACATTCAAAAAGGTATGGGCAAGTTCTTCTTTGGTTGACTTGGTTGATTGGCTTTATTGAAAATTAAGTTTGGTGTGAAAAGAACTTGATCAGGGTTTCCTTTTCATAAGTGGTTCAGTTATTGCTCCAAGGTTTTCTGATTTGAGAGTTGAGATTAAAAACTTGTTTTATTAGCATTGTTGTTGAGACCATTGGTTGAGTGAAGTGTTTGAGTTAATGCTTCAAGGTTTTATGAATTGAGAGTTGTGATTGAAGCCTTGTTTTATAAGCATTGTTGTTGAAGCCATTGGTTGTGTGAGGAACCTGAGTTAGGGTTTGAAAATATCATGAGTATCATTGTTATGTGAGATTTTTTGTTGAGCATTATTGGAAACATTTTGAGTTGGATGATACATGCTTGGACTAGGATTTGTGAGCAAGAGTTGTTTCTTGAAGTGATTGGTTGAGTATAGAACATATTGAGTCTCTAACAATTCTTTTTATGCTTCTATGAGATTGAGTTGAGGAAGTGATTGATTTTTGATTATAGAACATATTGAGTCTCTAACAATTATATTTATGCTTCTATGAGATTGAGTTGAGGAAGTGATTGAGTTTTGAGTATAGAACATATTGAGTCTCTAACAATTCTCTTTATGCTTCTATGATATTGATTTGAGTTGAGAAAGGGATTGAGTTTTGAGTATAGACATATTGAGTCTCTAACAATTCTTTTTATGTTTCTATGAGATTTGGACAAGTTATTTGTGCGCTTGTTGATCCGATTTGGACAAGTTCTATGTGAGCTTTTTGAGCATATTTGGACAAGTTTTGTGAGGCTGGATCTCATCATTAGTTTCTAGGAGTATCAACATGATAAGATGATTGTTCTTTTTATCCCATGCTTTTTGATCTACTCCTGTTGTTGTAGGCCTTGATTCAGTGCCATCAACTAAATTCCATATTTCCTCTATAGTCAAGATGTCTTTCATCTTAGTTTTCCATGCTGAATAGTTAGGACCTTTAAGCAATTGTGTATCATTTAAGTATTTGTTGATAGTTGCCATGATGAAGGTCCTAGTATTTTTACTAAGATGATATTTATTTCACTCTTAAGTGATATTTAATGGCACCTGCCTGAAAATCCTCTTGAAGAAAAATAATCAGTTTGAGGAAATTAAGCAAAAAAAATAAGAGCAAATTAGGGATTTTTTTTTTAGGAGATAATATCAAGTGAAATTGGCTTTAAATCTGTGCAATGGTTAACACAAATTTATTATGAAATTTTGGGGTTGAGTGTTCTTGATTTTATGACTTATAATTGCAAAAATAAATAATGCAATAATCAAACAAGAATGCCCACAAAATTCTTATCACATAGGTGTCGGATGCTACCGAAAATGCACCTAATTTGCCAATGAAGGTGTCGAGTAAAATAAAAAATGCACATTTTAATTTTTGCAACAAAATATGAATGTGTGTTGTGCAAAAATTTGATATTTTATGTCTCCTCCTTGTCTTACAATTTTGCAAATAATGTGGCATAAAACAATTGCCTATCCTTTTTGATTTTGCAAAATAAACAAGTTTTGATTTTTAAAGTGCTCCTCACTTTGTATTACAAATTTGCAAAGAAATCCAATTGCTTGTCTTTCCCCCCTTTGATTTGCAAATTGAACAAATAACACTCCTTTCAAGACAAGTCGACACATGACCCGCATTTGAAAGGTCAGACATGGTTGTGGGCTACTTTTTGGTGGTCCATAGTTTAGGTTTGACTGTGGGTATCTCAAGTCTGTAACCTTAGAGAGGAGTTAGAAAACATAAAAAAATATTTTCCAATTAAATCAAACCCTCTCCACTCCGTGAAATGTGTGAAACAACTTTGCCTTGTACAGTAGAATGAGATTGACACTCACCTTATCCAGTGGAACAAAATCTCAGCCTTGCCTAGTGCTCTGCCCTTGTAGCTCGATACCAATGTTAGATAGAGAAATAATTGAATCAAGTGTTAACCATAAAATATATTCAATAGTGCTTAAGTAGTACATTAGGAAGCTAATAATAGCTTTAGAAAATATTAACAAAATATAATCCCCCTATAGTGCTAACTAACGCGCTTAGCTGATAAAGTGCTAACTACTAACCTAAAAGCTAACGTAGTCAAATTGACTACCATGACTACGATAACTAACCTAGGATATTTAGGTATTAACCTAGGTAACCATTAGATATTTGAAATAGTAAATATCTACATGGTAAGTGGTAAAAATTAAATGTAATAATCTAGCTAGTATAATGCAGTATACTACTATTTTACCTAGTGGAGTAAAAGGTAAATATCCCAAAGAATGGAATATTACTCTAACATGAACTTGTTGAGCAGATTTGGACAAGTTCTGTATGAGCTTGTTGAGCATATTTGGATAGGTTCTATGTGGACCCGTTGAGCATATTTGAGCAGGTTCTAAGTGGACCTGTTGAGAAGAGTTGTGCAGGTTTTATGTGGACCTTTTGAGCAGAGTTATGCAAGTTCTGTGTGGACCTATTGAGCAAATTTGGACAGGTTCTGTGTAGACTTGTTGAGCATATTTGAGCAGGTTCTAAGTGGACCTACTGAGCAGAGTTGCGCAGGTTTTGTATGTTCCTATTGAGCATATTTGGACAAGTTTTGAGTGTACCTGTTGAGCAGATTTGAGTAGGTTCTGAGTGGATCTATTGAGCAGATTTGAGTAGGTTTTGAGTGGACCTATTGAGCGTATTTGTGCTAGAATGACTAGAGTGTGTTTAGTGCAAGAGTTGAGTAGAGTTGTGCTAGACCTACTGGACTATGTTTAGTATAGCATTGAGACAAAGCTTTGGAGGTGATAGAGTAAAGAGGATAGAGTCTCCAGTGAATAGATATCCATCAACCAAGACATTGAGGATAGGTCTTCTAGGTGAGGATAAGAGTCTTCAAGTGGAGAGAGATCCACCAGTTAGTGCAGTGGAGGCAGTGCCTTCTAGAGGATCACCATCTAGAGTAGAGGAGAAAGAGTTCTCCTATGGATAGAGATCCATAAACCAGATTTAGGGGATCAACATCTCCTTTGGACAGAGGTCCATAAAAATTGTAATTGGGAAGGATTCCCAAGATATCATTTGAGAAATATTTAGAAGAAATATTTTCTCCATGGAAGTAGCCATCTTTGGGTGAACCACATTAAATTTGTGTCTCTATTGTGTATGGTGTTTTATGCATTGCTTTGATTATTGCTATTGATACTGCTATTTATACATTGCATAATATTGATTTAAAAAGAAAAGTAAAAAGTGCTCTTATACTGTTCACCCATCCTCTCGGTATAAGCTTGTGTTCTTTAGTTGCTGTAGGAGCTAGGGGAAAACTTAGAGGTTGGAGCTCTTGAGGATCCACATGTAGAGGTTTTTTACCAAATCTAGTTAAAACTGCAACTTGTTCTATTGTCAACATCATGAAATTATGGTTAGTTTCTCTAATCATATTTACATGACCTTTCATATTTTTCTTAGCTTTCTCAATAGCTACATTCTGTACATAATACTAATGGATCATACATAAAATTTCTCCATGTGGATCATTACATGTGGTACACCAGTAATCAAAATTTGTAGGAGTTGAAGCTTCTTCGACTTCATTTGCATAGATGAGATTTGATATTTCCTGCCCTCTATTGCTTGACTGAGTTACATCTCTTATTATTTGAGAAAACCTCCTTGGTTGAAAATTTCTCTTGGCCTCTCTTCTTTTCATTAACGTCATATCATTCACCAAAATTTTTACCGTGTCCAATCTAATGGAGAGTTGATTATCTTGGGTCGGCTGAGGATGTGGTGCACGTAATGTAGGGAAAATGAGAATAGGAGGTAATTCCAAGTAATTTTGAGGCATCTGTATTTTAGGAATATATGGTTTCCCATTCCATTTTAGAATATATACACTCAAAAAATGGGAAGATCTGGAAGAACTAGTACTAGGATCTTGAGGAATATCTAGAAAAATTGCCATTATTACTTTTGGGGGATATATCCCAATAGCAATAAGATCTCTCTCTGCTTTGGATGCTTCTTCGTAAATAGCAGGGAAAGTGAATATTCGTGATTTTTGTATTATCATGCTGATATAGGAATCTAAAGCTCTTAAATAATATTACATTTCTTGTTTTATGGTTGGTTTCAATCCGTCGGGCACTCTTTCACAGGTGCGGCTGAATTGAATATTGAAATCAATAATTTTCTCTTGAGGATGTTTTTTGATAATATTGAACTAGCTAAGTAGGGAGAATGGATCTACATGCTAATTAAACTTGTCTACTAGTCTTCCAGCAAGTTCTACCCAAGTTGCAATGGATTGAGGAGGAAGTTCTCTATATCAATAGAGCATTTTCCCTTTTAATAAAATTACCAGCAACCTGATCATCACATCTTATTGAGTGATGTTGTAAATCATTTCCAAGGATATAACATCTAAGAAATTTTCATACGTTGTTTTACCTATTCCATCATATGAAGGCAATGCCTTCAAATTTGAAGCAAAAATTGAGTTCTAGACCACCAGGTTCAATGGGCCCGTGTGGTTCCATGTGAGATAAGCTGGTGGAGAAGAGGCCATTGTAGTGATTGTATTTGTTTGCACTATAGAGATGTTGGTAGTTATGTTTGAATATTTTTTAATAGTAGGGCTGGATAGAACAATAAGTACAAGGGTAGAAATAATGGTAACATGAGGGTTTGATCTAGCAGATAAAACTGGATGCACTCTTAGGCTGCCAAGATGTAACTCGAAGAACTTAATGGGTTCTTTAGAGTTTCTTTCTTTAGATATGATTATCATATAGGTAAATAATCATTAGTTCTAACCAAATAAATAGATAAGGTATCTCTTATGTCTATACCTTTGTACGAAGTCGCCAGGTGATTTGATTTGGATTTTAAAGCTCAAATACAAAAACCAAACCTTCATAGAATACTATGGTATTTAGGGTCCCACCGAGCGTGCCAAAAACTGTTGGAACAAAATCTTCTTATGGTTGTTATTTACTCCTTGATTTTATCAACATTGAGTAGACGAACTTAATCTTAGGATCTTTCATCTAATATCCATAGTGGGATGGTTCCTTAATGGGTTTTTATGAGAAAAGGGAAAAGATAATTACTAAAAGAGAGGGAAATATAGTCATAGCTAGAGATTTCTTACGGTACAAATTAGACAACAACTAAAACAAATTCATACACTCTTACTGTTTAAGCATTTATTATATCTTCACATAGAAATCATAGTTTTTAAAGTGTGATTTATATATCTATATAACACACATATGTATCAAATTCTAACTCTAGCAATATTATTTATATTACGTATAAGTCCATATTTTAGAACAGATACAAGATACAACTCAACAATGTGAATAGAAGCAAAGAATGTTAATACATACACTTGCACACTGTGAACAAGAAGCCAATAGAAGCATAATTTTATTGCTTGTATCCAAAGTACATACATCTAGTCTCATAAATACCTAAGAGCCGACCTCTTTTTAGGGTGCATTTACTATCATATATACCCTATGGTGAGTATCTTTACAATTAGTACATTTTGACATAACATCAATTACAAGCAATCAAGCTACAATCATTCTTCAATATGTTTTACATAGCTTCTAATAATAAACAAAATCTGATAGCAAAAATATAGGACTTGATACTTCTTCCATCATCTGTCATTAGCCGCTAACACAAGCTTTTGGAGGTATGTTTATTTATTTGTAATTATATCTTCATCGGTGAAAACCTGTCATGTCACGAAATCTTGATATTTCTTCATGCTTTGGCTCTTTGAGACTACTCGCCAGCGAAAACTCATCATGTTGCAAAATCATGACATCTTCAAGTACTTTAGTCCTTTGAGTTGCTTGCTAGCAAAAACCCTTCATGTCATGAAATTGTGATGTATTCTTACATTCTGGACTTTTTGAGCTGCCTGCTAGCGAAAACCCATCATGTTGCGAAGTCGTGATGTATTCTTACACTTCAACCTTTTTGGACTATTTTCTCGTGAAAACTAGTAGTGTCATGAAATCATGATATTCTGGCATTGCAGCTTCCTTTTCTTCTCTGACCCGATGAAAACTCATAATGTCATGAAATCGTGACCTTCCTTATGCCTTAGTTATTTTTTGTCCTTTTTTTTTTCAAAAATAAAACACTGGTCTCATGTGGTAAAACTCTGCTATCTATCAAGGTAGTCTTTTTAGACTAACAGGTTCACAACCAAAGAAATAGAACTATATTTAATGTTTCACCTCACTACAACAATATTTATATATTTGAAGGCTATTTCAACCAATAAGGTGAGAACAAGGAAAAAATTAAAACACTCTCTTCAAGGAAGGATTTAAGTTACATTCACAAATACAAGCATACATGTACATACACACATAAATATACACACATATATCTATATCTATCTATCTATCTATATCTATATATATATATATATATATATATATATATAGACACACACACACACCTTGTTCTAGTGGTTAATATTGAAAGCATTGCTTGTACACGTTTTTATTCTTATATCAGGATTAATGAGTCTTCCCCTATTTTGTTTATGCTTAGAGTTCTATCTCTATCTATACTCATTTTTAATTTAACAAATAAGCAACCCTTTAACTATCATTTTTATCACCATAACAGGGACAATCAAAACTAAACACTGCCAATAAGAATAATACAAGGGTTTGTAAGGGTAAAAACTAGACATAGTTTCCTCAATAAAATAAATTTTTACCAATTTTCCAAATTCTTAATAATACCTTCATGTTCAAAACAACATACAAGGAAAAATCTCATGGAATCATTTTTCCAAAATGTAACACTCAAGAGCATAGTAAAAGTAAAAAAAAATCCTTGTTTCCAATTATTGGAACATAAAGAAAACCCTATATATTTTAAAGGAGATAAATACAATACTTTCTACAAAATATTACAATCAATTAACTCAAAATAATAATAAAAATTAGATAATTTATGAATTTAAACCATGGATTTCAATTCATAAAATCTCAAGGAATAATGATCTCAAAGTATGCAATATAACACAGGACACATGAACTCTCCTTACAAGATTTTCTATGAAAGATAAACAAAAAATGGGTTACCTATTGTTTTAAAACTAAAACAAGAGAAAAATGGTTGAAGTTTACATATTGATGATATTGTGGATCATCCTGTTCAATTTAAAATATGGGGTTGTATCCTTATTAAGAGGATCTGGGAGGCATGGAAGACGGTTGGATCTACGGTATATTGAGCCTATATGGAAGAGCGTAGAGGCTAGATGCTTCCATATAGGTCTATTTGGTTATGGAAATACAATGGAGTGTATGCCTCAAACCTTCCTCATCTTAGATTCAAGAGGTTGGTTAAGATGAAAATTAAAAAATGGGTAGATTTGTGGGATTCAAGATCCACTGATTGGATTAAGTGGGAGGATCTTTGCAATAAGTTTAAGTTGAAAGCTTCTGATAGGGATGCTATTGTTTAGATTCATTCTCTTCTTCCCTCTGAATAGCAATATAACTTAAATGGTGGATTTCCTAGTCCTATCTGGTGTGATTGGAGGTGGAACTTTCAGGGGAGCATCATTTCTTACAAATTCACTAAGATTTACAAAAATCTATTACATAAGAATTCTTTACATATCCTATTAAATAAATGTTGGGAAATTTTCTATCTAGAGAAGAAGTGGAAGAAGAGGCTAAAGTAGGTTTGGAAATTCAGATTATATTCTCAGCTCAAGGTTTTTCTTTGGCTACTTATTTTCCAAGGTATCCATTGCAAGGTAAAGTTGGCAAGGTGGATGAATATCTCAGACCTATGTAGTAGTTGTGGCAAAAAAGAAATTTTTAAACATATATTTTGGGATTGTAGTGTAGCAAAGAATGTTTGGAAAATATTGAAGTGGATGTATTATCCTATCCTAGGTGATAGGTGGAGTTGGAAATTGGTTCTCTTGGGAGATGACTTTGGCTGCCCTCAGCATCTTAGGGGGTGTGGACTGTTATTAGAGTAGTGAATTTGTATGCTATTTTGAATGTGAGATGTTTAGTTTTTTGATATGAAGCTATTCCTGCTTCTAGAATTGTGTCCAATATTGTTATTGATATTCAGTTCCAATGTAGAGCCTTTAAGAGGCTTATAATCAAATATCTCAAAGATTGCTCTGCTCAAGACAAGTCAGATGGTTGGATGTCCTTGAGCAGATTTTTGTAATTTGTTGTGATGTCTTGTATTTTGATTTTTTTGTATTAATATAAGCAATATGTTTTCAAAAAAAATGGTTGAAGTTGAAATCCCCTTTAGACCTCATCTCTACCTATGAATTTGACATGATTTTGAATATATTTTCATGAAAATATAATTGATTATCCTTGTATTTCTTTTGTTGTGTCCCATTATGGTTAGAATGAGGTTTTAAAAATATTTCTCCTTGTCTATAGTTAGGTGTTTCAGCTAATTGGTAGCTCATCCTAGAATAGCAAAACTCCAAGATATGCATGGGAATTGATTGATATGAACATGCAAGTCATTTCAAATCCCTATTCTTAGTTCAAATACTTCACTAATCTAAGATATAGACAAAAATGAGTTCTCCAAAGAAAGAATGAGTTGGCTAGGGTTTTCACACTTAGATCAAATTGGATCCTACAAAAAGAAAAACATATATTCACCATACGTTTTTATTTATAAGGGGGGTTATCATATTGGTCAGTTCCCTCAAATTAATATAATAAGTTGGATCAAGACTAATATCTTAATTGTAATTCATTTATTCATAAAGGGACTAAATCCATGGTGAATTTATATGAAATTAACCATAACACTTCCTTCCGTGCAAAAAAAAAAAATCAACATGCCTATAATGGTACTAACCACTAAAT
>JAQPPZ010012800.1:0-61967 GCA_028583015.1 Wollemia nobilis | reverse complement strand
GATTTTAGAATTGTAGTAAAAGAGTAGACATTGAAGATTAAGGAGACCCAAGAAATAGGTTCCATAGAAGATTGAAGATTGAATATTTAGGAGACTCAATAGAAGCGGTCCCATAGACTATTGAAGATAGGAGAAATAAGGATAATTAGGAAGTCATATTAAAAAATTGATGAAGTGGCTATTAGAGAAGATTTGAAGAGAGTTCCAGGTAGAAGACTACAAGAAGAAGAAACTATTGAAAATAGGTAATCATGTCAAAAATTGGGATAATTATTGCCATATAACAACAAGTCCAAAAGGATTTGTGAAATTTATTCAAGGAGAAATTTTTTGGTAAGATGTTTGCCAAATTTGAGAGAGTATTTTGAAGACATCAAGACATTCAGATTCTTGAAGAAGAGGTCAACAAAGAGGAAGATCAAGTGACCTAGGCTCCTACGGAAAATGGGCAGTTCACTGTTAAATCAACTTACAAGCTTCTGCTTGATGACAAGGATTTTGTCCTCCAAAAGGACTTAGTTTGGATAAAAAATTTAATTCCAAAAATTGCAGTCTTTTCATGGTTGGTTATCCAAGGAAGAATTCTAACCATTGATAATATGATGCATAAAGGTATTTGTATCACTAATTGTTGTTATCTATGCAGGGCTAATTAGGAGACCATTTATCACATTTTCCTTGAGTGACATTTTTCCTTGACTATCCTAAGTGGGGTTTTTCAGGCCTTCAATATTTCATGGGTTAAACCAACCATCGTACTTGATTTGTTCATCCAGTGGCCTTACCCCTTTTCAATCCAAAGACTTAGATACATGTGGAAAATTTATCTCAATCACTATATTTGGCAGGTGTGGTTAGAAAGGAACCATAGAGTCTTTAATGAGTCTATCCATGATCATAAAACTATTATTACCAGGATTCTATCCTTTCCCAACGAGAATGTGAACCTTATCCCTTTTGATAGTTGTAAACCTCATCTGTAGGAGACCACGATTGCTCAATATTTAAGCTTAACCTTGTTAGATGAGTCTATGCCTAGGGTAGTCAACCCCAGAGCCAATGTTAAGTGGTCTCCACCTCCTATGGGTTGGTTTAAGCTTAATTTTGATGGAGCAACTAAGGACAATCCTGGTAGAGCAGGCATTGGTGGCATTGTGCAAGATCATAATGGGAATATGATGCTTGCATTTTTTGAATATTTAGGAACAAGGACGAACAACGAAGTTGAAGCTAGAGCTATGTGGAGAGGCCTTCAAATGAATCAAGACTTAGAAGGCAATTTGATCATAGAAGGAGACTCTATGCATGTTATAAATCTCCTCAATAATTGGAAAACACCTCCTTGGAGGATTAAAACAATTGTTGAAGAGGCTAGGATCCTTTTCCAGGGAAGACAGAACATAAAAGCCCAACATGTCTTTCGGGAAGATAACAAAATTGTTGATAAGCTGGCCAATTTGGGTGTCGATGGTGACAAAATTTTCAAATGGGAACATGGTATCTCGAGTGAAGTAGAGGAGCTTATTCAACAAGAATGCCAAGAATGATAGTCAAATTTACCAACAGGGAAGGCACTGTAAGTTCGAAGGCTAGGAGTATTCCCGTCTCTTTTTGAATTGGACTCACAATAAAAATTATCTGAGCTATCGGCCTTCATGGATGCTACTTGGAAATACCACAAAGACTAATAGGGATAGTCACATGTCAGATAACATAGCTCCTAGTCGTCTTAGTAATTTGAGGTTGGTTGATAATCATAGGGAAGGAAATAAACGACAATATAAGACTTCGAACCAAAGCCACGTGGACCACTAGATAGCCACCACCATAAATCTAGCCAATAGGTTCACTTCTCCAAGGCTGATTGGCCAAGATAGTATGTGGTACCAAAGCATGTCATATATGGAAGAAAGCAATTACCAAAGAATTATTAAGAGTAACTATTAATACAAAGCTTGTGGGAGTTTTTTCAGTACTCTGCTATGTGTGTCTGCAGCTTTTTGTTTCTCCATTGTCTCAAGGAAGGGATCCGTGTCTATTTCTTTTTTGTAATTATGATGCATGTGTGTTTTCTTAGGGTATACCCAAAATGTTGTATGGGAAGTTTCTTTTTGATAATAGGCTATGTGCCTTACCGTATGTAATGGATTTTGCGGCATGTAGATTTTACATATATAGGATCCTTAGTAAGGATATGTTCATCAACAGCCCTGGGCTGATTTTTGTAAAAGGTTTTGGGTCAACTTGTAAAACCCGGTATTAATGCTATAGTATCTTATCTACCAAAAAAAATAAAGAGGTCAAATTTACATAATTCAGTGAGGGATAAATAGGAGAAAGAGGAAAGAAGAGGCCACCAATTTTAAAGTTTTGGAGATAGCGATTAAATTTTTGAAGAATGATTTTTGAAGGAGAAATTTGCAGGTTTTACAGGGTAGAAATTGAAGGTTTTTTAACATCAAATTCAGGCAACATTTGGAGGAGAAGGAAGAGCTGCAAGTTAGAGATTTTTGAGCAGATTTTGAAGTATCCTTAGATAGCTAATTGAAGGAGAAATTGATAGCAAAATAAGGCAATGAATTGAAGGATTTTGAGGCAGATTTTGGATAATGAAAAGGCAACATTTGGAGCTACAAAATTTAGAAGTTTTGGGAAGCAAGAAGGTAGATTTTTTAGGAGCAATTAGAGCTGAAAATTTCAAGAAATTTGGGCAGTAATTTGAGTAGAGAATAGCTGAAAATTTGAGTATAAAAAAGGCAAGGAGGCAAGCTACAAAAAGAAGACCAAAAAGGTTTGGAAAATAGGTGCTTAAAAGTGTATTTCATTTATGTGAAATAGTGGATTTATTTCAAGTTTAAAAGGAACCATATTCAAGAGTTTATAATAGCAAAAATAAACCTTCAATTTTAGTGTCTCCAAGTTGAAGAAGGAGGAATCTCGATCATCCTTGAATCTACATTATAAAATAGCAAAAGAAAAAGTTAAAAATTGCATAAGGAAGGAGTCCAAAAAGTTTACAAATTGGTACTTTGATAAAGTATAAATAAGAAATATAAGTGCAAAAGGGTGTTAAAGAGATCAAATAGCCAAGATTTAAAAAAGGATATCTCAAAGCCATTGAACCATATCACATATCATTGATAAGTAGAGCTACAATCTGCTTTTAAAGTTAGAATATAGAAGCAATGCAATAGGAGTGGTAACCAAAGTTGAATGGAGAGGAGCCACCACATTGGAAGGGAGAGAATCACCCAGGTTGAGGATGAACCACCAAGAATAGAGAAGCTAATGGAAGCAGAAGGAAGGGCCACCACACTAAAGAGAAGAGCTACCAGGGTTATGCACAGTGGAAAATATTCACAAATTGGGTGAATATTAGGATTTCCAAAATTAGAAATTAGCGAATATGAGGACCCTCGATGTCGGCCCATTCACCTATAATTTTTAGGACAAATTTTTCTTAGGGTCAATGTACCACAATATATATCCAAACATAGGCATATTTTTACTCGTTGGAAATCTCTTTTTGAGTCTGATCTAATGGTGATGTTTTTATGAAGTTATAAGGCGATTTAATAGATCAAAATTTATCCCAAAGATGACATTATTTTTGGGCTTCAAATGCCCAAAATTTTGGTGTGAATATTATTGATTTGATTTACTTAGGATTCACCTTGATTTGCCTTGATTTATATTAGGATTCATGATTTTTTACAAGTACATTTTGAGTCCAATCCCTTATGCATAACCTTGAGAGCCACCAAGTTGAGGAGGAGAAAAATCTCAAAACCACCATTAGCTCCATTCAAGGAGCTCAAACATGGTCCATGAATGAGTAGTTGAGAAGACATTTGGTGAAATATGAAAAGGTAGGAATTGAGAAGCCAAAACTTTGAAGGAGCTGAGTTAGGGCAAGTTGGAATGAAAGATAAGCACCAAGGAATCAACCACTATAGAAGTGAGTGTTTGAATTTCTATTGGTGAGAAGCCACATGTCAAATGAAATGTCCAAGATGCCATAACACCACAAAATGAGGAATAATAATGCTTTTGGCTACTTATTGCCAAGTGTTATGTAGTAAGGAGGAGCAAAAGCACTAAAAAGGAGATCAATAATCATGTGGTGCATGAGTTGAATTGTAAAATACATTTTTTGCTATTTGGCACATTGAAAACAAAACACCAACAAATTTTAGAGAGCCAAAACAATTCAAATCATTTATTAATTAGATGGGTCAAGACATCCATTTTTCAAATTCTCCTTTAAAGAGCATCAATATTTCATCTTTGAAAGCATTCATTGAGTAAGCGCCTACAGGAGAGATAAGGAAGTGTAAATTGAAGGGTCAACATTGGAAGATCGAATATTTTGTTAATAATTTCATGTACTCTTGCAAGGAGGTAATTTTTATAAAGTTGATTATTGATTTTTATAAATTTTGGAGTTATAAGGTTGAATGATATTTAATTTATCTAAGGTTGAACTCTATTAATTGATTTTTACCTTGATTAATGAGATAATTGGAGGAATAAGGTATTAAACTAGAAAATAAAAACCTTAGAGACCTAATTGATTATTTTTGGAAAGTTTTGAAGTTAATTGAAAGGTCAATTTGAAGTTTTGGGAGATTAATTACAAATTTTGTAATTAAATTATTTAGTTTTGTAAGTGAATTTTAATAGCTGCAAATATTTTGAGATTTGGAGAAATAAGGTTTCCTACATAAAATTAGGATTAATAAATTTGCAAATATTAGTCTACAAAATTTC
This sequence comes from Wollemia nobilis, assembly GCA_028583015.1. NCBI lineage: Eukaryota > Viridiplantae > Streptophyta > Pinopsida > Araucariales > Araucariaceae > Wollemia > Wollemia nobilis. The sequence goes on along the minus strand of JAQPPZ010012800.1, from coordinate 57,197 downwards.
TAAATTTCTTATTTGGGAGTTAAAAGGATTTCAACATCAACTTAGGATTGTGAAATTTAGAATTTAGACATATTATTTTTGAAATTTGTGAGATAAAAGGTATTCAATATAGAGATTTGAAAAAATCAAATATTTATCAAAATTATTGATTTTTCATTCATAAATAAGGAGAAATACAATATTTTCCTTAAAGAGTAGAAGTTAAATATTATATTGAAATTATCATTAAAACATTAGGGAGACATAAGGTAGTCAACCTCAAAGGTTTAGAGATTTGAAAATTTTATCAAAGTTGTCTTTCATTTTTAAGACTAGGGAGTTACAAGGAAGATTACATTAGAAGAACTATGGATGAAATTTTTAAGAATGCATTTAACAAAAATGATGAAGAACTATTTCATGAACTAAAGTTTTATTCACAAAACTTAATAGATACGTTTGATGGATACAAATATTTGCCTACCAATTTAAAGGAAATATTTTCTTTATTTCTCAAGGAAGAAAAAGAAGAGAATTTTATGACATTGATTGGTTATCTTCATGAAGTAATTTTCAAGACTTAATGGAATGCTCAAAACATAGTTATACCTTCTTCAGAAGAATATTTTATGATTTAACTATCATTAACTATTTTTGAAGAAAATATCCAAACTTGCTCTGTAAAATTTAGTGTTGCATAGTAAAAATATTGAAGTATTTTAATCAATTTATTGAGTTTGAAGAGTGATTACATAATTTAACCAAGCGGATGTTTGCAGGAGCTTGGGCCCACTCCAGGCAGTATTCCTCCCTTGTTTCCTTCTGCTTTCATTTATTAAATTATGTTATTTTATTTCTTGCAAGTGTGTTTTAATTTTGCATTTTCCCTACTTTATTTAAATTTTGCAAGTGTGTTTTACTTTCCTATACTTTATTTTTCTACACATTCTCTAATTTTTGATAGAATGTATGTTCCTGTAAATTAATTTTTTTGATTTGGTTGAACTCCAATTACACCAACAACCACCCCTCCAAACCAAAGTTACACATAGGAATCATCTTTAGTTTACCATAGAAATATACTTTGCACTCATACTCACAAGTCTATGAACTACCAAATTGATAATTAATGGATAAGAAATGACTATTTTCAAAACATAATTTATGCTCACCATTTTGGCACCATTACCGAGGAGTGCCAAATGTAGTATTCAAATCTATAGGATAGTCAACCCTAAACTTACAGTTTATATTAGTTTACGCATAAAGTTTCTACTTGATATTATATGATTCCACCAAGATTAAGAGGACCGAATGGCTATTTTCTAAAAAGTAGAGGATTTACTTCATAAGTACCTGAAACAACTTCTAAAATTCCTTTCAAAATGTCTAAAACCAATCTTGAAATTGAACTACCATCTCCTCCAATAGTACATTGGCGTAGTCATCCTATATTTGAACAAAGCTCCTCTCAATAATTAAGATAAACATATTTTGACAAATGACTATTTTCAAACTTTGGTTTAGGAAATTTATTTTATAAAACCCAATATGAGGAATATTTATTGAATATTCAACGGTGGAAAGTAGTTGAAGAAGAAACCATTTCAAATATTGACTTAGGAATACTTTTAGAATATAAATAAAATGAGTGTGAATCCTTGAAGGCTACGCTAGAAGTCGTAGGTATAGAACCTACATCACCTAAAAATATGGCTAAAATTGAAGAAGCTTCAACTAGATTTGACTTCCCAATTGAGGAGGTAAGGGGAGAAACAAATATGAAACATATATTTCTCACTCATATTCCTACCTTTAGAAGACTTCCAATTGAATACCTTGACCTATTCTTTTTAAATTTTGATGTATTATGCAGGTCATTAGATTACAAATTAGATGCCCAAAAGCTAAAATTATTTCCCTCCAATTTAGATGATTCAACATTATGTTGGTTCATAATTTTGGGAAAAAATGCATTACAACCTAGGAAGATATGAAAAATATCTTCCTAGACCAATACCAAAACTCTGGGAGAGCATAAAATATCAAGGAAGAAGTCTTGGATATGACTCAAAAAGAGGAAGAATCATTGGAAGACTATTGGGATAGATTTAGCTTTAATTTTCAAAGATTACCCCATGCAAGGTTGGGTGAGAAGTCCTTAAGAAGTATTTTCTTGAGGGGTATCACAAACAAGTCTCTACAAGATTTTAATATGATATTAGGAGGAGATATTTACCAACATAAAATGACAAACATTTGATAGTTGTATCGAAATTATTCTCATAGAAAATGTAAACCAACCACTCGAATCATAAAAACTACGACCTCAGTAACTGAGGCTAAAATAGGTAACATGCTAGATGATATGAAGAGAGAGATGCTCTCATATCTTGCACTTCAACTGGATACACTCTTGCTTCAAAAAAGAAGCAGGAAATTGAAGCAGCACTATAGCCTACTTTTACACAAAATTTAGGAGGAAATATTCTAAAAACGAGTGTCCAAGGAACAAATTTAGAGTGTGCACAATATATCAAAGGGATATTAAAACAATATTGTATCCACAAATAGAGAATTTCAAAGAGGAACCTAAAGTAGCGAAAACCTATTTCATGGGTAATAAGAGAAACTGGTAATAATTTTCTATAGAAAATAGTATGCCAATTGGAGTGTTACCTTATGGGGGAAACAACTATATGAACCAAGGTCATGGGATGGTGGGGTCAACCTCCTTGGATGAATGCCATCCAAGGGTCTAATCCCTACAATTCGTATCCATGAATGGCTTATCAACAAATTGGATCGTAGTGGAGGAACCATAATGCATGGACTTCACCTCCATAAAAAACAACTCAAACTCTATTGCAGTCTAGCTTACCTACACCTCCTACTTAAACTACCTGCACAACCAAATCCAAATTCAAATAACTAGTCAAATCAGCCCACCTATTAGGTAGATACATAGATGTTTTCAATGTATCATATTAGAGTAGATTGTAGCCCTGTACAACTTAGGTCAAGAAGATAATTAGGAGTAGAATCAAATCCTCCTGTAGTGGAGGAAGAGGATGTAGAGTTAGAATTAGAAGAGTCACTTTTGGTAGAAGAAGTGATAGGAAAATAAATAATTGAGAAAAATAGAAATGAAGGAGTTCCACCTTTTCCAAAAATATTACAGGAACCCAGGAAGCCAACACAACTAGAATTTGACATTATGGAAGGCTTAAAAAACCTAACAATCATAATTCCCTTATTTTAGGCCATTAGAGATGTTCCCATTTATACGAAGGCCATAAAATAATTATGTTTAAAAAAATTAGGAAGAAAACCATCAAAAGCAGTAAGTATGGTAGGAAAATTAGCATATCTCATGTTAGGAAATACCTACCATCCTAAATATGCTAATCCAAGAATCCTAGTGCTAACCATTAAAATTATAGGCTTCCCATTACCCAACACATTAGTAAATATAGGGGCTTCTATAAAAGCCATGCCCCAAGAAACCATGTAGAAACTACAACTCACGGAGATGAGGCCAACTAAAATTATCCTTCAATTAGTTGATCAATCCACAATAATATTGGAGGAAATACTGAAAGATGTTGTTATCTCGATAAATGCATGGGAGTATCTGAAAATATTTCTAGTGTTGCAATCTAGACCTAGATTGGGTGGCTATCCACTTATATTAGTAAGACCTTGGTTGGCCACATGTGATGCTTATATAAGTTGTTGGACATGGTAGATGATGATCTCCAACAAATAAAATACCAAATACTTGATCATTTATCCACCTAAACAGACCACTAATTTATTAGGAGAACCAAATTATGAAGCCTTAAATGATGATGCATTGTTAATGCTTCAACCTGTAATGTCTCTAGATGAGATTGAGGATGACACTGATGAAGAACAGGTCATAACAAAATTTTTCCAAGGAGAATCTTCTCATCCTCCTCTAGAATCCCCACCTATAAGTAGTAAATATAACCATGTCAAATAAATAGAAGTGCACATCACAGAGTATTGAATATTGATAATGAATTGTCAAATATTCAAGAGGATAAATTAAAGGAAATACTTGTTAAACACCAAACTACTTTTGCATGGGATTATATAGACATGAGGGGAATTACACTCAAGTCTGCACTCATTGATATATCTGGAAGATGATGTGAGATCGGTAAGATAGCCCCAGAATAGAATGAATTCAACCATGAAAGAAATTTTTAAAGCTGAACTACAAAAAATCTTATTAGCTGGGTTTATTTATCCAATATCAAATAGTCAATGGGTATCATATTTAGTGGTGGTTCCTAAGAAAAATGGCAAGTGGTGCATTTGTGTTGATTATAGGATGCTCAATAAAGCCACTAGGAAAGACCATTTCCCCTTACCCTTTATTGACCAAGTCCTCGACACCTTGGCAAGATGAAAATATTTTTCGTTCCTAGATGGGTTTAGTGGATACAATCAAATTCAAATAGGGGAAGAATACCAGGACAAAACCATGTTTACTTGTCCATGGAGGACTTTTTCTTATCGAGTCTTATCATTTGGGTTGTGTAACACACCTACCACCTTTCAAAGGGTGGTGTTTAGTATCTTTTAAAACATGGCTAGAGAAATTGTAGAAGTATACATGGATGATCTCACTATTTACGGTGAAACTTTTGAGTAACCTATAGCCAATTTTGAGAAAGTACATCAGTGGTATCAAGAAATAAATGTATCCCTTAGTAATGAATTTTTTTTATGCTAATGAAAGAAGGGATAGTGTTAGGACATCATATATCTACGGAGGGAATTAAAGTAGATAAACAAAAAATTGAAGTAATTAAAAATCTACCTACTCCTCAAACACATATATATGTTTATATTTTTCTAGTTCTTCTAGATACTACAGGCGGTTTATCTAAGAATTTAGTAAAACTACCAAACCTCTGCATACATTATTGTCTAAAAATATTGATTTTGTCTGGACCAGTGAGTGTGAACAAGCATTTCAGATTTTAAAAGAAAAACTAACCATAAATCTTGTAATGAGAGGTCCAAATTGGACACTCCCCTTTCACATTTACATTGATGCATCTAACATTGTGATAGAGACTACATTAGGAAAAAAATATGGAGATTACTTGTACACCATCTACTATGTTAGTAAACATCTTACAGATAATGAGTTCAGCTATACTATCATGAAGAAAGAATTCCTTGCAGTAGTGCACGTTTTTAATAAATTATTCCATTACATTACAGGTTATAATATTTTTGTGCATATAGATGATGCAGCCATTAGGTATCTAATGAATAAACCTGCAATGAGTGGTAGAATTATTAGGTGGATTTTCCTATTGTAATAATTTGATGTAACCATTATTGACAAACTCGACAGGGATAATGTTGTTGCAAAGTTTTTCTCTAGGTTGATATCTAAAGATTATACAAGGATCAATATTTGGATGAGCATATTTTTTCTTTGGATGAGTAGATTCCATGGTATGTAGATATGACTAATTACTTAGCCACCAGTAAGGTATCTCCAACACTCTCACCTCGAGAAGCTCAAAAATTAATAGAAAAGAGTGCAACTTTCTCATATATTGATGGATGCCTATTTAAAATCGGGCCTGATCAAATCATGAGAAGGTGTGTTGCAGAAAATAAAACCACAAAAATCCTCAAGGCTTGCCATGATGAACCACGTGATGGTCATTTTGTAGGAAAAATAACTGCATTTAAAGTTTTTCAGGTTGGATATTTCTGGCCTTCTTTATTTAAATATGTAGTCAAATATGTAAACCAATGTGATCAATACCAAAGAATGTATAGACCAACTCTTTGAGATGATATGCCACTTCAGCCCCACATGAATATTAAAAAATTTGGTAATTGGGAGATGGAATTTATGGGTCCCATCAATCCCTAGTCAACCAAAAAAGGTATATTATTATTTGTATTGACTATATGACAAAATGAGTTGAAGTGTAGGCACTGCAAGATTCAAAGGAAAAGAATATAGCCGATTTCCTGTATGAAACATTTTCACCCGATTTGGGGTTCGTAGAGAAATTACCACCGATCAAGGACCTCAATTCACCTTGAAAGTGATTCAAGAGTTGATGTAGTATTATCGAATCTAGCATAGAAAAACCACCACTATCATTCATAAGAAAACGTGCAATTTGAAGTCAAAAATGGAGATCTAGAAAAATTCTTACTAATATGGTACAACAACATCAGAAAGAGAGGGAATTTCATTTATCGAAGTAGTGTGGGTATATCGCACTACCTAGAAGACTACCACTAGATTCACACCATTATAATTGGTGTATAGGAAAAATGCCATGATGCCCATTGAATTCAAAATCAAAACCCTACAAACTATTGTAGCATTAAATTTAAATTTAGATGCTACACAAAAAGATCAAATTCAATAGCTCAACCAACTGGATGAATATCGATAGCATTTTTATAATCGACTAGTCGATTCCATTCTCTTGATTAAGATTGATCTAAATATATTTTGTGAAATATTTTGAAATATCCATGGAATACCGATTGAGATATACACAACATACTTTTTCTTCTCAATAGTTAATCCCTCATGGATAAATTTCCTTAAAGTATTACTATTTTTTTAAAACCTACTTCTTGATCAGTTGATTGGTAGTCCAAAGAGCCTAACACATACTAGAATACTTTCTATAACATTATTTTATAGAAAATTCTTTACTCAATGGCCTTAAATACAAGCCATATCTCCCTTTAAAATATATACCAATACCTATTATTTTATCCCTAATTTCAATACTAGAGAAGATGATAACAAAAAATATTTTTGAAAGGGAAATCATTGAATAATTTGAACTTATTTTCCATTTCTATTTAATCCACTTTTGAATCTATGAAAAAATTGACCCAATATCCATTGAAATTTCATATTAATCTTCTAATTTTAAGAACTATTATATCATGCTTGATCAACTCATCCTTAAAAAAATATTAGTCATATCATTTATTGCTTGGATAGGGATTGCTATAAAATATTCTTCCTTTTGTTCATGATTATTGAAATATTACTTCATTTTATTATTGTATCCTTACTCTGATCCATGACTTCTTTGAATGATATTTCTTTCTTGTCACTCATCATTTCCTCATGAGAGTTCTTTACATTTGAATTTACCCAAATACCTAGAGGAACAACAATGAAGTTAAGGCTTAAACCTTGCTTGTGCTCAATGCTTATTTATATTACTAATTGTTATATGCATAATATATATATATATATAAAATAATATATATATATATATATAATTTTTTGTTGTATAGAAGCTTAAAGACCACATATTCCAACAAGAACATGGATTTGTACTAGCAACCTAAGTGAGCAAGAGGGCTTCAAACAAATAGTAGATGATCTTGAAAAGATGCTTCCAAGAGTTCTATTTTCCCATTGTTATATGGAAGGATGATTTGGTTTGGAATCTATAAAAATATGGTGGATACTAAGTCAAGGTGGGATATAAGAATTTAAACCAAACAAAATTCCTTTTTTCTAAAAATTTCTTTGAAATATTTTTGGTTACTTGAGAAAATTTTTGAGGCCTAAACAATATTTTTGTTAGAAGTCTAAAGCAAAATTCTTATAGGTGAGAGTTTGCAAAGAGGTTATCATGGAAATTTTAGGTGTACCTTGTATAAGAATAGTATTTAAAAATTAGATTATTTACTTCTTCATTTTCCATTTATTGAAAGATTTGGGGTTGTGTTTTTTTAAGATAAGAATATATTGGGGTGGACAATCAACATTGAAAGAATTGAAAAAATATTTTATTAATTATTTCAAAGCTACATAATTATGATTGTATGGATGATTCATTTTACCATTATTTCTTAGAATCTATGGATTGAAAAGAATAGTATAATTTTTAAAAGCAACTATCAAAATCATTTTCAAAGTTTAGAATTTGTATTATTGTCTCTTACAAAATATTTACAAGCATGGTGCTCATCATGGAAAGTCTTAAGTGGAAAAAAGAGATGATAGCTTCCTAATTATAGGATTCAATATACATGCAAGGGTTATTTATGGCAATGGAGTTAACATAAAATAACTAAATTGATCTATGGTAGAATGGAAATATTTAGAAGTTGGGTTTTTCAAAATAAATTTTGATGGTGTACTTCCAAAGAAAAATCAACAAAACCTGCCAAATGTGGTGTTTGTTGAAATAATGAGGCAAAATTCTCCTCACTTAGAATCATATAAACATTTGATTGATAATTATGTTGAAGTTAGGGAACTTCTTACAAGCATCAAATGCTACTAAAAATGGATGGAAATACATTTCAATTGAGAGGGACTCACAAAATATCATTAAGACTATAAAAAAATGTGATTATTTCAACAAAAATATCATTATTCTATGCCCATCAACTATTGTTGGATGTAGTATCTTGGAGATGTCAACAAATCTATAGAGAAGGAAATAGGATAATAGATAAATTTGCCAATTGTAGTGTTGAATTTTGTCTTAACAAAGTTCAAATCTTAGAAACCAATTAATTGAGCAAGATTTTATCTCTTAATAAAAATAATACATAACAATTTGAAGAAAATAAAGAATATATATTTGATAAAAATACAAGCTAGATAAATTTAACTAACCTAAAAACATTGTTGTTAGGTTATCTTTAGAGGTTCCCTAAGCACTGCTCCTCCTCTAGCCTTCCCTAGGTTACCTTTAGAGGTTCCATCAAAATTTAGTTTCACCCATCCCTATTTGGGAGATTGCCACTTTGGCATGCTCCTCAAGTCCCCTCTAGAATTATCATTCACCTCAACTAGACTTAAATTCCAATGTTCACTTAATTTTGCCTCCTCCATTGATTCTAGGCTCTCATGCACTTTTAAAGCTTTAACATTCTCCAATATGACCTCTATGATGTGTTATTTGTTCTTGGTTGTAGATCTCTTCTCCCTTATAAAAATCCTTCTATTTCTCTCCAACCAAACTCCCTAGACATAATGAAAGGAAATTATTTTTTCAAATTTAATTTAGTCTTGGGCTCTTAAAAGGCTTCTCCCACTATTCTATCCAACCTGCCATGTTATTAGGCAACACACATACCACCTCTATCTTCTTTATTAAACCATACAATATCTAGTATGATGTGACTTACTGATTTCTCATGGGCTTCACAAAGGTAACATCTATTAGGAAATTGAAAACCCCTTTTATGCATATTTTTTGCTATTAAAATCTTATTTTAGACTTCCAACCATAGGAAAAGTGTTAACTTTGGTAATGCTTTCCTTTCTCATATTTTTATTTTTGGTTACATAGAGGAATCAATAACTACCCATCATTTTATGCTACTACTCATGGGTTCAAATACTAGAGTTGTCACTATAACCTCTACCCCACCTCATTATTAATGACCTGATGTGAGGGATACTATCGATGGCTCAGGACTAGTACCACCATCGTCAGGCTGGCGTGTACTTAGTGGAGTTAGGTCAAACTACTACCTTTGCCCCAACAAGGCTTACCTCCAAGGTTTGAACCTAGGTCTCTTCTTGGTAAGCACCCAAAACTTACCAATCCACCCAACCCTTGGGACTATAAATTTTATTAGTTAAACTAAACACTTCTTATATTTGATAAAATAACCAATTGAGCTAATTTTATTTGATATTTCCTTCTCCATATTTGATCCTATTGAAATCCCCCACTATTTGTTACAAGAGAAATATCATAGGTTGGTTTAACAATGAACAATCCTTCTTAAGTAGCTCTCGATACTATTGTATTTCCAATCAAATTAAAACTTACATAATATACTTTCAATTTTTTTGTTAGCTTTTTTAGCTCTTCCTCATACTGATTATGGGTTCTCAACTCCTTCTATCTTACCTCTCCTCTATCTAAATCCAAATAATCACTCACCAAAATCTTATAATTTTGTTCTAGCTTTACTCTAATTCTTGTTAACTCCTCATTCTTCACTAATAGGTTCTTCTTAAGCCATGCATCTTCCTAGAAATGGATAGACCTACCATTCCCTATCTTCCATTAGATGCCTTTCCATAACATATCTTTACCCTTTACTATATGGTTTCATATTGAAGATCCCCTACAGTGCTATAGTGTAGTCAAAAATCAACTATCCTCTTGGTTATCAAGGTATTTATTTTCTAGAATCCTTTCCCATAAGGCATGACCCTCCTTCACTAGCCTCCATCCTACCTTTTCTACCAAAGCCTTGTTCATATCCTTTATTCTTCTAAGCCCAAGTCCTCCACTTGATTTATCATTGCATACTCTCTCATATGCTACAAGTGGAATTTTTCTCTTCTCCTTTGGTCCTAACCATAAGAATCTTCTCTAAATTCTTTCTATTGTATTAGCTACTTTAAGTGGGATCCTAAACACTGAAATTAAATATAGAAGGATTGCTTTGAGAGTACTCTTAAGAAATTATAACTTACTTGTTTGATTCAATAAATTCTCCTTCCATTCAGTAAATTTTCTTTGGATCCTATCAATCAACACATTCCACATCTAATTCTTGTATTTTCCCATAAACATTAACATTACCAAGTAAACAAAAGGGAGAGTTGAAACACTACACCCAATCTTTGTTGCTATTCTTCTCTTTTGATTCTTTGCCATAGTTATAAAAAAAACCTTACTCTTATCCATATTTATAATTTGTTGGGATGCTCTTTGATAGAGATTTAATATCCTCCTAAATTCCTTTGCCTTAGCTATAAACAATCTCCCTAATAAAATTGTGTCATCCACAAATTGTTGGTAAATAATACCTTCTAAGGAAATAGATGGTCTCAACCCACTTAATGCTCTTGCTTGTTTAGTTGATCCAATGCATCTTACAAATGCTTTTGCCATAATTATGAAGATATATGGGGACAATAGGTCCCCTTGCCTTATACAAAACATATTTAAAATTTACATAAATTATTCAAAATAATAATAATTATTGTTGATAATTATAGAACTCAAATTACCCATAGGGTATAAAAAGTTAGAGTTACTTTAAACCAAAGTTAAGATCTTATGAATGAACCTAAACATTTTATAATAATTAATATTTTATCAATAATGTTTTTTGATAAGTCATGCAAGCATTAAGTTTCACATTGTAAACCAAAATCATAATCTCATAAGTAAACTTTAACTCCATAAATTAAATTCTTTAAATTTAAAAATATATATATAAATTTAATTTAATTTTTTTTTTTATATCTATCTATATATAAAAACCTTAAACTTGAAGTTAAGAGAATACATGCAATCGTAAAAAAAAAAAAAATCTTGTTAGTAATTGATGGAGCCTTTGCACCATATTTTTAAATAAAAGTTAAGTTCATCTTCATATTTTATGGGACCTTTATATCAGCAAAAGTAAAATACCTTTACGCCACGTTTTTCAAATAAAAAAATAAAAGTATAATAGTTTATTTAATATATAGTTATTGGATTATATTTAAAATAGTAAAAAGATGAAATTACACTAATTTTTAAATTAAAATTAAAAAATAATAAATAAATAATAATGTATTGATAATATTTAAATTATTGAAATATTGAATATATTTTTATAGCACTCAAATTATGATTGTATTGGGTAATGATTGTACACTAATTAAAAATAAGTCTGCCTCGATGATGACGATCGAAGGTCCACGTAGCAGCAAGCAAAGTCTGCCTCCTGGCGGCTTTCGGCCTTTTCTGTGGGGGTTTGGTGTTCGACCGTCCATTTCCCTCCTTTTCCGGTTTTCGATTCCGCATTTTTCCTTGGCGGATTGTTTCCTGCCCTCCGCCCATCCTCCCGTCGCTTCCTAGGGCTAGTCGGGTGCCTTCCCCGACTCCCAAAATTGGGTCGCGCCAGCGAAATGATTCTCGTAGGCACTCCCCATGGCGACGCACTTAGATCCTGATCATTGCAGCAGAGACGTCGAGGGCTCCGTCAGGCCTGGCACCATGGCCAAGCAAGGGCCCCATATCCCAGGCGAGGTTCCAACAACAGGCGGCAAGCCATCCTTTGCTGACTTGCTCCAAAAAAATGAATTCCTATGTCGTCTACGGCCATCGAATTCATCACGCAAGGGAATAATGTTCTATGCCCTAAATCCCTCATGGAAAACTATGAATCCCGGGATACCAACTCCTTGGTAGGCAAATTCATCGATGGGCGACCTGACTTAGATGCTATTCATAGATGGGCGGCTTCAAAATGGAAAACCCTAGGCAACTTGGAGATCTCGGCAATGACAAGGGGTTTTTTCATGATTCAACTCAATTCCCATGAAGACGCAGAGCGCATCTTATCCGGAGGGCCCTGGTTCTATGGAAGGCGAAGTCTGTTCCTCAAAAAATGGCAACCAGACTTCAACCCCAGCTCCCAGAACATCAATTTCACCCCCATCTGGGTTAGACTTCTAGATCTCCCAGCCCACTTCTTCTATGAAGATGCCTTGCTTGGTCTTTCTAAGGCGATCGACGAGCTCGTGGCTATCGACCCGACCACCCAGGCAAGAACCCGACTAACCCAGGCCCGCATTTGCATGAATGTGAACCTAGAAAGTCAGCTTCCAGACCACCTGAACCTCATCTATGGTGACTTCAACTGGAAGCAACCACTCTTCTATGAAAACAAGCCAACTTTTTGCCCTGAGTGCCAATCCCAGGGCCATCTTCAGTCGTAGTGCCCCAAACTCTGGATCCCACCATAGTCAAAACCCACTAGGGACCAGTCAAAGAAGATGCAACATCAACCCCCACCTATCTTTCTGATGGCCAACAAAGCTATTTCCAGACCCCCTCCGGGCCCGCTCAATCGTAAGGCAAGTACCTCTGTTCCTCTAATCAATAAATTCAATCCTTTGCATAGTTCTGTTATCAGTGAGGATTGTGAGGAAGGCGAGATCCCGACCACCTCTGAACCAATGACCATCCTCTCACCCCCTCGACCTCCCCTGGTCTGCCCCCTACCACCCCCATCCATAATCCTCCCCCCGTCCTCGGTGCCCCCACTTCCCCGAGAATCCCTCAAGGCCCGCCTCCCCTCTCTCCTCCTTCGTCCCCCCGCCCGGGTCCTGAAGACCCAACCTCTCCTGTGTACTCAGACTCTATCTCTGCTGATGACGAAGCCGAGGACCAGTCATCCCCTGAGCAAAGTAGTCCCAGGATAACTCGGAGCTCCCAAAAATCCATGATGGATGTAGGAGGGGAAAAAAGAGAGGAAGACCCTCTGATTCGGACATAAGGAACAAAAATGCGGCTGAAGATATAGCCAATGGAACCCAGAGAATGCTATTTCAGGAAACAACAAACAATTCCAAAGATGAAAGTCGAAGATCCAAACCCCCTGCTCAGCAAGGAAAAGGGGGCAAGAGAATTTCCAAGAGTTTGAAATGAAAGTCCTCTCCTGGAATGCGAGAGGCCTAAATGGGGCAGCCAAATAGAGATTGGCTGCAGCCATGAGGAGAGAACATAATCCAACCATTTTTCTCATTCAGGAAATAAAATTGGGTGATCAATGGTCCCCTAACATTGCTAGAAATATTTGGCGAAACTATGATTTCATTCATTCCCCGACTTCTGGGACGTCGGGAGGGCTCCTGTGTCTCTGGAATCCTGCCAAGCTCTAGGGAAACCTTATTTCGGGCCATGATAGGGTAAGCAACATCCTGTTCTAGGATACTGAATCCTAGAATTCTTGGGTGATGTCAAATGTCTATGCCCCGAACACCTCTATGGGCAGAGAAGCTCTATGGAAAATGCTCACTTCAATGAGGCAGGTCTTCGAAGGAACTCCCTGGATCCTGGCAGGGGACTTCAATTCTCCTTTGCACCTCAAGGACAAAAAAGGAGGGAACAACATCACTCACAGAGATACTGTAGACCTAAGAAACTTCATTAATTCCAATGCTCTCATGGATGTCCAGCTTCAGGGGTCCCTCTTCACTTGGAGCAATAGAAGGAAGGGCACCAATCTGATCCAAGAGCACCTAGATAGATTTTTGCTTTCCCAGGAAGCCCTCCCCTGCTTTGGGGATGCCAGTTTGTGAGCCCTCCCAAAGATAGGCTCTGATCATAGTCCCCTCATCCTGGAATCAGATTCTAGACCATAGTTCAAGACCCCTTTCAGGTTTGAAGCAATGTGGATTCACCACAAGGATCTCAAGGGCTTGATACAGTCATGGTGGAGTCAAAAATTCTCGGGGTCTGCTATTAACCAGGTAACCCAAAAACTCAGGTTCATCAAAGGGAACTTGAAAAAGTGGAATAAGGAAACCTTCGGGAACATCTTCGAAGACAAACAACAGGTCAAATCTTGAATCAGCCAGATTGAGGAGTCCTTTCAGAAAGGCGAAGGCAGTGACAGTCTTAGGGATGAGGAGAGCGCCTTGTTGTCTGAGTACCACAACATCCTCACCAAGGAGGAAACTTTCTGGCGCCAGAAGTCAAGACAACTTTGGCTCAAGGAAGGTGATGCCAATACCAAGTTCTTCCACATCTCAACCTTGAGGCATAGGAGTGCCAATAAGATCAAAAGCCTTGTCTTGCAGGATGGGGCAACCATTTCGGATATCCATGCAATCAGAGAAGAAGCCATCAATCATTTTAGAAGCCTCCTAGGTTCCAGCCCACCCCAAGCCCCCGAGGCCATGGAATCCCTCCTGGCCATCATCCCCACCATCATCTCCCAGGAATCAAATGATTTTCTCCTCAGCCCCATCTCCCAGGATGAAGTTCACCAGGCCCTCTTTTCCATGAAGCCCGACAAAGCCCCTGGGCCGGACGGGTTCTCGCCCAGGTTTTTCCAGACCTTCTGGGACATCGTGGGGCAGGATATTTCTAACGCCATTAGGGAAATGCAAATCTCCAGGTCCATTCCCAGAGATGTGAATTCCACCTTCTTGGCTCTCATCCCCAAAGGGGCCAATTCTCGATCCCTCTCTGATTACCGGCCCATCAGCCTGTGCAATGTCATTTACAAAATCCTCACCAAAGCCCTGGCATCCAGGCTATCCAACATTCTTCCATCCATCATTGACCCGTGTCAGGGGAGCATAGTCAAAGGATGCAATATTCTCGATGGGGTCATCACCATCCATGAATTGATCCATTCAGCCCAGGTTTCAGACACGACTGCCTTCTTCCTCAAGCTGGACATGAACAAGGCCTTTGACAGAGTCAACAGGGAATTCCTCAGCCAAATCCTTCTCAAGTTCGGGTTCCATGAGTCCTGGGTAAACCTGATCTACAACTGCATTTCCTCTTCTTGGTTCTCTGTCATGGTAAATGGTTCTACTATGGGTTACTTCTCGAGTTCTCGGGGCCTGAGGCAGGGTGACCCTCTGTCCCCCATTCTGTTCATCATCCTGGTAGAGAGTTTGGGGAGAACTATCAAGGAGGCCTGCTCCTGCAGTCAGCTTTTTGAGATCAGGGCAGCATCCGGGCTTCCCCCCACCACTCACCAACAGTTTGTAGATGACACGTTGATGGCTACTAAGGCTTCGATAGCAGATGCCAAGGTGATCAAGGATATTCTCAACCGCTTCGAGGAAGCTGCTGGCCAGAAAATCAATTACACTAAAAGCAAGTTGTTCTTCATCCATACCCCAACCAAAAGATAGCGCAAGATCACCAGAATCCTGGGATGTTCCATTTCTGAGTTCCCGACCACTTACCTCGGGCTCCCCATGTTCCATGGCAGGGCCCGACCAACCATGTGGGCAAACGTGGTGGACAAGATCCGTAACAAGTTAGCTGGGTGGAAAGGGGCCCTGCTCACCAGTGCAGGGAAGGCAACTTTGGTCAAATCCATCTTGCAGAGCATCCCCACATATTTCATGTCTGTGTTCAAAATCTCGGCCTCGATGGGAGAAGCCATTGAAAAAATTCAAAAGCAGTTCCTTTGGTCTGGATCGGAGGCCTCAAGAAAGCTCCACCTAGTAGCTTGGGATAAAGTTTGCTCCCCCAAAGATCAGGGAGGTCTTGGTCTGCATCGAATCTCAGTTGCCAACCTAGCTCTCCTAGCCAAGCAGGCTTGGAGAGTAGTGACTAAGGCCAATATTGAATGGGTAAACATCATGAAAAGAAAGTACCTTCAGCACCAGGCCTTCCTCCAAGCGCCTCCCCCGCGCAACGGTTCCCATTTCTGGAAATCCATCACTCATACCCAGAACATCATCCTCGAAGGGTCTTCCTGGAAGCTGGGGAATGGGGCCAACATCAACTTCTGGGAAGATACCTGGGTCGAGAATTCCCCCCTCATCAGCAATCCAGTTTTGATCCCTGCTAGGCATTTGACTGACAATAGATTCGGGCTCAGGGTTGCAGACTTCATTTCCTCCAGCCCGAAAGCCCAGGAGTGGAAGAAGATCAATTTTAGAATAAGAAATGAACCCATCAGGGAAGCCGTGAAAGGGATTCAGGAGATCCAGCGATCAACTTTCCTCCCCGTGTCAACAGGAGAGATGAGCGGTGTTGGAAAGGCACCAATGATGGGAATTTCTCTGTCAAGACCGTGGCCCAGCTTATTGAGAAGATGGGTTCCCAGGGCACCCCCAACTGTGAGAAGGTGGTCGCTAACAAGGTGTGGATCAAATCCCTCATTCCCAAAATCGTGCACTTCTGCTGGACGACCATCCACAACAAAATCCTTACTGGGGACAATCTCATGCGATGAGGGATCATGGTGCCGAATAGATGTTTCCTATGCCTCCAGGCCTGGGAATCTGTTCACCACATCTTGATGGATTGCCCCTACTCCAGAAGTGTTTTCTCCCTAGCCACCCAAAGCTTTCAGGTTAGCTGGACCTGGCCAAACTCTGTCAAAGAGTTCATTTGCCAATGGCCTAAGCCCTTCAAGCATCCCAGGCTAAGATTTTTGTGGGAAGTCCTCATCCATCACATCTTCTGGCAGCTCTGGTTGGAGCGCAACAGGCGAGTTTTCAACAAAGGCCCCAGAACCCATGAAGTCGTAGCTGCCAGAGCCCTTGCTTACGCCACCAAAAATTTTGGACTCATCCCTTGTCAGGCCAGCCCTACTCTAGGGATTGAAGAATTGCTCTGTTCCACCCTCAAGATTCCCCAGGATCACAGTAAGTCTCAGAAACCCAGAAAAGATAGATCTCAGGTCACTTGGGTCCCTCCCCCCAAGGTTGGCTCAAGGCTAACTTCGATGGTGCCTCCAAAGGGAACCCAAGCAAAGCGAGAGCAGGAGGGGTCTTCAGAGATCATAGTGGCAAAATCCTTAAGGCCTTTGTTGAAAATCTGGGGTCCCAGACCAACAACTTCGTGGAAGCCAGGGCCCTCTGGAGATGTATTGACATTTCCAAAAACCTGGCAGCCCCTGTCATCTACGAAGGGGACTCGGAGATCATTGTCAAACTCATCCAAAGAAATAGCAAGGGTGGGAAAAATATAGAGAACATTATCCAGGAATGCCAGCTAGGCCTTTGCAACAACGAGCAATCCCAGATCAAGCATGTGTTCAGGGAGGCCAATCAAGTGGCCGACACCTTGGCAAACAGAGCAATCAAAGAGAGCTCCCTCACCATTTGGGAAGACAACTTTCCCATGGAAGTCATCGAGAAAGTCAACCTGGATAATGACAAAAGATCAAACACTTAGCTCTACCGAAGCAGGAGGGTGCCTCTTCTCTAACGTTGTTAGAATGTTCGCAAAGGCCAATCATCAGTGGCCAAATTTTACCGGTGGTTCTAACCACCTAAAAGGTGTCTCTTCGACACCATCGGTCAGTTTGTTTTGGTTTAGCTCGACTGTTAGTTTTTGTTGGTTTTCGACTGTGGTGCTGGTGTTTTTGCCCTGCATTACGAATGCAGATGAACTATTGTAAATTGGTGTTTTTGGCCTGCATTTCGAATGCAGATGATCTTCTTGTAAATAGGGGCGGGTCCCTTCAACCCGTAAGTAAATAAATTTTACTTTACCTACCAAAAAAAATTATGATTTTATTAAAAATATATTTTTGATTGTCCGATCGCGACCACAGAACTATGCAACGTTTCGAGCTTTGGTTCTTTTGTCAGAGGTCTAAGGTTCTAACCATGGTGTGGGTGAGTGTGTGAGGGGGTGGGTGTGTGATGGTTGTGTGTTAAATTAATTATTGATAAGCATAGCTCTCAAATTTACAAAGATCATGGTTGGGAGGAGACTCCCATGGTTGTAGGTGTTTCTCACACTAACTAAATTTAAAAAAAACTTAATTATAATTAATATGATCAAATGATCAAGTATATTATCTTAGTATGTGTCATTTTTTTATGGGTAAACAAACTATATCAACTAAAAGTTTCTCACACTAACCAAATAAAAATAATAATATTATAGCTAATTAAATTAAAAATAAGTTATGATCGAACATATATTATCTCAGTATGTGCCATTTTTCATTGGTAAAAAGGAATGATCGAGCATATGTAAAAAAAAATAAAATATAGCTAGTTAAATTTAAATTAAGTTATGATCGAGCATATATTATCTCTATTATCTCATAATGTAAAGAATGATGGAGCATATATTATCTTAGTATGTGCCATTTTTTTAATTGGTAAAAAAAAACTTGAACTTAATCAAAATATCAACTCTAAAAGGATAATTATAATAAAAAAATAAAATTTATTTTAAAGGTTAGTGGATTGGTAAGTGTTAGTTGGACATTTACTAAGAAGAGATTCAGGTTCAAATTTAGGAAAAGCTTATTGCAAAGGTAATCCTCTGAGCATAAGTATGACCAACCACTGTGTGAACCCCGAGCACTTGGTATTCCATTTCTCAGTGGGCTATAAAACAACCAATTAGAATTGATTTGAAATAGGTTTGGTGGATGTATATATTAGAGGAGTAACCTTTATCCTATTTTGAATTATTCATATTTTCAATTTTTATTTATATATTATAGAAAATTATTTTTATTTATCTTATTACCTGTTTATTTTAAATTTTTATTTTGAATTATCTATCTTTTTAAAAATTAATTTTGAGTGATGAAATCTAAGAAGATTATAAATTTAAACCTCCTAAATTAAAACTCAAGAAAAACTCTTTAAAGCGGTATAAGAGTTTATAACTAGTATATATTAGAGTACGTCCCGTCTTCTCTTCCAAGTTCCCTCTGAGAAAAGATCTGCACGTCAGGCTTTATTCATATTCCTGAAGACCTTATCAGTGATTTGCAGGTATTTATCTTATTTTCGCTTGCCCAATTTATTGTATACTTCAGTAGCCTTCCAAATTCAAGTTTCGTGCAGGTTTGGCCTTCAAATTCTTTAATTCTTGTATGTACTCTCTGTTACCAAGAAACTATGGTTACATATATTTTCTGTTTCTATTATCATGATAAATTCACACTTGTTTTGACTATTGACATACGCATGTTTATAGTTTATTTCTTTACACCAAAATTGTAATATAATGAATAAATCTATGTCGGTCTCTGTAATGATCTTCAGATTGGGCAAAACTTAGGTAGGTTATCAAGGAAAAATCTCTTCAGGACTCTATTTAACTCCAACATTTTTCTGTAGATGTTCTTTTGGCAGTCTTCCCCTGTCTTTTGGTTAGTTTTTTGGAGAAGGGTCTTGGAGTCTTGTAAAAATGTCTTTCTAAAAAACTGGTTCATCTCTGACAATAGGCAAGAAATGTTTTAAAAGAATTCTCCCTTGATGTGCACGTTGGGGAAAAATGCAACGCAAACTGCTTCTTGTTTCTCAATTCAATAAATCCACAAAGCATTGGATTACAATCTTGCAGGGAATTAGATTCCCATTTCCCTCCAAACCTCATGCTGCTTATATTTACTGCTGTGATGTCAGCACTCAAGTTTTCTGGTCAATCTTTATGTTGAACTGAAAGTTTGTTGTCCATCTTCCACACCTGGTATTCAATTTGTCCATCTTCCATCACTTTTTGCATGTTTTTTGTATTTTTAGCAATTATAGGCTAATGTATGTAAAATTAACACTTGTTTTTCTGCATTGCACAGGTATCTATCAGCTTCGATTTACATAATTACAGCAAGCAATATGGCGTCCCGCAGCATCCCCATATACCACAACGAACAACAAATAATTGAGGCAAGGCGGGCCGCCCTAATGAAAGAAAAACTTGCGCCGAAAATTCGTTTCGCGCAGGGGGAGCCCGAAACTATGCTTCGGGGGAGCGGGAGCCCGAAGCTCGTCTTCGGGCGAGTTGGCCACGAAGCGAAACAAGCTTGTCTCCGTTGCTCTCTCCGCCGGGCGAAACAAGCTTGTCTCCGCCGCCAACAAATAATTGAGGCGAGGCAGGCCGCCCTGAGAGAGCAACGGTTAAGCGCCCATCGCTTTGATTCTCGCGCCATTGCAGCGCTCCGTTCACATTTAGCGGCGCTGGCTAACCATGGCCTAATTCTAGCGGAACCGAATCTGCTGCCAATTTACGCCAGAAGAGCAGAAGTCCCGCTATATAACGCGGATCCTTTTCTCAGGTCTCCATATGACCGCGAATTGGCACGAGGGGCTTCATATGGCTGCGATCCTGCAACATGGGCTCCGCATGACCGTGCCACAGGGGGTGTTAGCACCGAAAGCCCGTGGACTTTTATTGAGCACCGTGTTAATCCTGAGCAGGAATACCCGTACGTGCCGAGACAAGCGGTGATTACCTCTGTGAGAAGCGGTATCGTCTCTCTGGGTCCAATACCGGGGATTGAGAGATCGGATTAGGGGGAGCGGCATGAGAACAAGGACGTGCTGCGGAGGTTTTGACTGCCATCTACCGGTGGTCTGGAACAGTGTTAATCAGATTTTGTTTTACTACTGCGGAAATAATGGAGTAATAACATCTTTGGTTTGATTAAAAATAGGTTTTCTTACATAATTTAATCAATTCAATTGTATATGTTAAAATTTTTATAAATGAAAATAATATTATAATATTAATGTAAACTATATCAAATGGAAAACGAGTTCATATTAATTGTAATTATAATTTTAGTTTTTAAATGGAGAACGAGTTCATTATTAAATTTGATTATTTTGGTTAATAGTCAATGTTCAAAAAACTTTTATCAAAAAATTGAGAAGGTGCGAACCCCATCTCATGTTGGTTACCATTAACTAGACGGTGGGTGTGTTGGAAGCCTTCGTTGATAGTTTTAACAGCCCTGGCTGGAATTACTAAAAACTTGTGATTGTAACCAATTCATCTATGTAACCCAAAAAAATATATATATCATGAAATTAACTTGTTCAACACCTACACTTTCATTGACTAAACTTTGCTTTTAATCAATAAATATTTATCGATTATAAAAAATAATAATTCATTTTTATAATTATAATTATAATTTTTTTAGATTATTGCTAATTTTTTTTATAAAATAATTAGTTTTTTTTATAATATTAAAGAAAAGGGTTGGGGGTTCCATGATCTTCTTTACCCCTCAAAGGGAAGAGACAAGCACAACAAAGAAAAGAGGTCCTCCAAAAAACATCAAGGAAAATAAGACGAAAACAATCAATGAGAGAACCGAGAGAGTTCTACAATATTAAATCGATTTTGTGGGTAATATTACCAGACATTTGAGCAACCTCCTCAGCATAATCTAACGCCATCTTGACAGAACTCCAAACTACACGCTGCTTAATTTCCATCAATTTTAAACTATGTAAAAGTGCACTCTTCTTCACATAAGCTTCCCCGGGGAATAGACATCAACCACCATTTTATCCTTAACAAAATATCTGGGAAGAACCTCCACATCTTCCTCGAGGGATAACGGAGAGAACTCCACCACATCCCTCTTTTTAACACTCAGTCGCAACAAGTTACGGGTGCCATTGTCTTCCACCACGCTGACAGAAAGAGGACCCCCCATCACTGGAGTGGCAACTAAAAAAACATGGAATTATTAGCAATCTCAGTAGGAGAGCTCTTAACTACAGATCCCCTAACACCTTTAGCAAAAATGTGAACCTTGTGGGAGATCTTCTCTAATCCAGAACCCATAGAAAAGGAATAAACATCCTCAGAGTCCTCACTCGAACTCTTCAAAGCCACCAAAGCCCGTCCAGGCGCAGGGATTGGAAGAGCATCCAAATACTTTAGAATATCCTCCACCACAACCCCTTTCTCAACCACAGCTTGTTCAAAAACCAACAGGGCCAATCCCTGGTGAAGAGGAAACTGACCATGCCCACCTTGAACTGCCAACATCGACTTCCTCATAGAATGAAACAAAAACAAGGGGATATTCATCCACATTTGTCTCCTAAGGTGATTCAAAAACATAGTGTGAAAACTATGTATGACATCATACGTAGAATCCAACATGAAAAAGTCCATTACAACCTTAATCGCCCTGACCTATGGTGGAGATAAAACCTTGGCATTATACCCATTATGGATTTTGGGTAAAAATTCAACTCATTCTAGGAAGAAGCTAATTTATTTTAATAATGAATACCTATCTCGGTTGTGATACGCGTCATCCAACACCAGATCCGTAGTATAGCTGTTCAACTTTGCAAAAACCTCAAAGGACTAGGACCCGACTCTTACCCATCCCTCCTTCCACGTAGCAGCCATCCATTTGGAAAGAACCGGGTTATGTCCATGAAATTTCTAGACACATTCCAGTAAGCTCCCATTCTTCAAAATTGATTTAACCTCTTCATCAACAACCATCAGGCTCCACCATAGATTTAACTTGCTTTGACTTGGACCCATAAAATTTAGCCTTCCCCATCTTCAAATAGGGCACAAAATGATTAGTTTATTATACCTATAATTTTATTTTTTAATAAGTTATTTTTAATATATATATATATATATATATATATATATATATATATATATATATATATATATATTGGGATTACTTGGGCCCTAGATTTAAGTTATATAGGTTATAAGTTATATACCTAGATTTAACTTGCTTGGACTTGGGCCCATAAACTTTAGCCTTCCCAATATTCAAATAGGGCACAAAATGGTTAGTTTATTATACCTATAATTTTATTTTTTAATAAGTTATATGTAATATATTGGGATTACTTTTATCAAAATGAAAAAATAAAATATCTACTATTAAATCAATGAGATATCTCATTTTCATTATTTTTCCTTGATCAATTGCTCTCTAAAATTTTAATTTCACTAATGCAAAAATTATGCATGTAATTAGCTAAATTATTTTCCACTCTATTTCCTTCTGTACATATATGTTAGCATTTTCAAGATACAACCTCTATGAAAATGGGTAGATATCTAAAATAATGTTGTTAATCTAGTCCCTTCAATAACATTATTAATCTATGAATCCTCCTCAATTGAAATATATTTTTCGTCCTTCCATGGTCATCTTGATCCCTATATGAAGTATCCTACCCTTGTATATAGTTTGTTGAACTTCCTCATGATTCTTAGTCAGCGAGGAGAATTTTACTTGAGAATCCCAAAAAAACACCACCTTCACAAATTTTTTCAAGGTCTCATTTGAAAGCAGCATCAAAATTAAGTTTTATAGACATAACTGTCCACAAATTTTTTCAAGGTCTCATTTGAAAGCACCATTAAAATTAACTTTGATGGATACAAATGTTGGACATTTCTATTATATCATGACCTAGTAATCACTTGGCTAGCACATATTTTTCCACAGTTGAAACTTCTTATGATGAGCACCACACCATTAAAATTAAGTTTAATGGATACAAATATTGGACATAAGGCACATTATTTTAAATTTTGATTAAAGTTTATTTTTAAAAGTTGTATCATCCCTCTCAAGCTACAAATTCCAAGAATACAAGGTAATTATTAATACTTATGATTTGAAATAATTTATCCCAATATACAATGGAAGCAAAGGAACAATGGAGAAATAGATGATCTTAAGTTTCTACCTCCTCTTTATGTAAGGTACATCTAAAAGAAGCAAATGAATAATGCAAAAATAGATGATCTTAAGTTTCTACCTCCTCTTTACATAACACACATCTAAAAGAAGCAAAGGAATAGTGGAGAAATAGATAATCTTAAGTTTCTACCTCCTCTTTACATAAGGCACATTTAGAAGGTCCATAATATCATATTCTTTGGAAATTGTCTCTTGTAAGAATTTTATTGTGGACTACTAATGAAAGGAATATCGAGGCCTTCCTTGGGAGTAGAGGATTTTTATTCTTTTGAAGTCCCATAACCCAACTTTATATAGCACACACCATATTTTGATAGGTTTCAAATTAACTTATTCTATCATAGAAAAAATGGACAAGTAGAAATCTTAAGAAATATTTAGGAGTTTAGTCACCTACTTCTTATTTTAGTGTAATCTCTTCCGAGGCACTAAAAATTACAACTAGAAATTTTCATTAGAAACAAATATGTTTAACCATGTAACAAGATTTACAAATAGATTATGACATTAGAGATGTATATGGAGGAGAATATTCATAGTCATGTTATGAAAAGAATAAGATTCAATCCTAGAATAGATATCTATACTCATAATATGTAGATCAAGTCAACAATTATGGTAGTATTCTAAAATTTTCTCTTCATGGAATTGTCTTTATGCACTTGATGAATCAACTCTCTTCATGATATTTTCTTTATGCACTTGATGAACCAAATTCACTACATAAATTTGGTAACTATAGGGGTTCAATTGGACAAGGTCAAAATTCATTAGGATAAGGTTTATCTATATTATAGGGGATCAATGGATAAGGTCAAAATTCCTTAAGGATAAGTTCTATCTACATGAAGCTACTATTTGCATACGAGACTTCTTTTGGTCTCTATCAAGGTTCCAAATTTAGGCACCAATAACACCTAAACTATTAGAGTTTATGTAGGTGAAGTTGAACTTATGAAAAGATAAATTGGTCATTTGAATTTGAACATGCTTATGGGAAGGTTTATTTAGACATTACAAAATTCTAAAACTTGGATATCAAAGTAACCAGTCCCCTAAGTTTAGAGTTGATCTTACTTAGGACAATTATTGATTAGGGAAATGACTCATTTGGTCAAAGTCAAATTACTAAAATGCATGTTCTTTGATAGCTAGGCACTTAAACTAATTTATCTTTTTAGTCAACTAATGTTGATCAAGGACTAGTTTTATCGCCTTCACCTAAATTTTGTCATGTTTAGATTTTAGATTCTAAAACACTTAATTTTTTAAGATAACTTATGGGTTTAGGGCCATGTGTAAAGACAAAGAGGTGAACATGTGTTAGGTGCAAACATTATCAAATTTTTAAATGAGGGCACCCAAATTTCATCCAACTAAAAAATCATTTTCAAAACTTTTTATAGCTCTAAGAACCAAAATTTTAAAGGCTCAACGGTTGAAGGCTTGAAATTCAAGGTTTGATTATGAAGGATCAAAATTTAAGAATAGAATCTGAAGGCTCAAAACTTGAAGTTTTAAAATTAAAATACCAAATCTCTGATTTTCGAAGTTAGAAGTTTGGATATCCATCATTCATGATCCAAATTTTGGAAATAAAAATTCCAACGTCTTGGTTAGTACACCATATTGTCCAATTCCTCCTAAAGGCTTAACTTAAGGATTTATTTAATTAGAAATATTAATAATCTTCAAGGCAATATAATTAAATTACATATCAAGATTATCATTTGTTTCCTTAATTAAGAACCATTTTTTAAACATTGAGAAGATATAATGCTAGTCAATTTTCTAACTATTTAAGGAAACTTGAAAGCTAAAAAAACATTCATTTTCTAAAGATAAAGCATCACTATTTAAATTATATCCTACATATAAAACTATTCTCTTTTAAGAGAATCATATTGCAATCTAGAATCAATATCTAAAGTCTAAACTACTAAAAATCAAAAAGGGTGGAAGTTCAAATTTTAGAAATCTAAATGTTATGTTTATTAGGATGATGCCCAAGTTCTTAAATTGGGTATGAACTTTATCTAAGTAGATAAACACCGACCACTGACCTATCACCTACATAGTATACATCATCAATAGGGTTCCCATGAGGGTAGTGCAAGTCACAACAAAGTTGGCTTGAAGGTTTATAGATCTAAAAAAAATAGTAATGGAGTTGCCTTGAAGGTTTGCATCTTTACTATTTCAAAATAATAAATAGTAGGTCATGATGGAGTTGGATTGAAGGTTTGCAAATCTAAGAAGTAGCAGTAGGCTATGATAAATCTATCTTCAAGGTTTATAGATATAAGGAGAAATAAAAGGTCATGGTAAAGTTGAAATGAATTAGCCTGAAGGTTTACACATCTAAGGAGAAACAACAGATCATGGTAGTGTTGAAATGAATGGTTGTAGATCTAAAAAAAAAATAGGTCATGAAAAATCTATCTCAAAGGTTTATAAATCTAAGAAGAAATAGTAAGTCACAATGGAGTTGGATTGAAGATTTGCAAATCTAAGAAGAAATAACAAAATATATATAATTAGGAATTTATAAAAATGGGTGCATCATTATCACAAAAGTGCAACAAAGGGTGACCATTAGAATTTGAAAAAAATAGCAATTGCTTACACTTCAGAAAATGAGGCTCTCGTTGCTAGGTTTTGGTCAACAAGACCAAGAATGAGAGTAACTAATGCATACTTGACCCCTTAGTTACCAAGTTTGAGTTCAACACTCTTGAAGTTCAAAATAAATTTGACATGTTCAAAAATTCAGAATAAAATTCGACATAAATTTGACATATTATAAATGTACATATCCTTTTTCAATGTTGTATATCTTAAAATATAGAGAACTCTCAAATTTCTTGTTGGGGTTGAGCTAGGATGGAGATGAATTCGAAGCCCTCACCTGAGATAGCTGTGGATGATTCTCCCTTAGTCATAATTTACAAAGATGGATCCGTAGAACGCATGAGAATTTACAAAGATGAATCTATAGAACGCTTGCTCGGGATGGAGACAATCCCCCCAAGGCCATCCACGGAAGGTCATGTGGTGTCCAAGGACGTGATGTTGGATGTGGACATAGGACTTTTCATCCATTTGTATATGCCCCTCTGCATCAAGAAGGGAACGCAAGGCTCCAAGGTTCCGCTGGTCGTCTACATCCACGAAGGGGGATTTTGCATCAAAACCACCGTGTCGTCACTTTATTAGAGCTATCTCAATCTTGTGGCCAATTAATGCAAGGTTATCTATGTCTCCGTCAATTACAAAAGGGATATGGAGCATCGTCTACCCGCTCATAGCGCCGGGGTTTTTTTATCTCCATGTTTCGTTGTGACATTATCAAAAAATTTTGCATACATTTTCCCTCCTCGCAGCCATTTTTTCACCTATTTTTTGCCAATTTTTTTTCCCTACCAAATTTAAGGTTTGTTCATCGAATTTATGCACTGGGTTTTAAATTCGATGAATTTCAAAATTTATCTAAAAAATTCGACGAATTTGGTAACTAAGCTTGACACATTAATTATTGATAATGACAAGACACCTGAGTTGATGATGTATAAAGAGGAGGTAGTGGAATACAATGAAGAGCCTAAGAAATATATGAAGGCCTAAATTTTTTCTCTAAGGAATAACCTTTGACATTTGGCATAAGGAGAACAAGGTACAGGGAGGACTTGACTCAGACATATTTCCAAAGACCCAATAAAATTTAAACCCTAAATCTAGGGATACAAGGAGAGCAATGTAGAAGGGTAAGTTCTATAAAATGAACCAAATGAAACACTAAAGGGTAGTTAGGCTAGATTAGAAGATAAAGAAACTAAGAAGAAAAAGGAGAAAAAGGAGAAAATAAAGCAAAAACATAATATTTAAATGTGGAAGGAGTTGGTTCAAATGGTTGTAGGTGAAGATCTAATTCTAGAGCAAGTTTTATCATTGAAGGATATGGATTTGGTAGGCATATTTATGGAACACTCCACAAAACCAAAATATTTGATGAGGACATCATTGGACCTAAGGCTTATTTTTAAGCCTAAGATATTTATTTGCATTATATTCACATGATGCATTTCATTCTCATGGTTTTTTATAACTTGTTATTTTTTAGGGTGCATTGTATTTGCTATTGAGACTCTTTTTATCTCTAGCAGGTTATTGTTTTTTTTGCATCCATATTTGTTATAGGTGGTTTTCCTTGCATACTAATTTATTGCAGTTGGTTTTAACCCTTGTAACCTTTTTTATTTTGTTTTTGTGTTATTTAAACACCATGCATAATGAGATATCTAGCTTCATTTGTGATTCCCACATCATTGGTATCAAAGCTACAAGAAGAATAGCAAGAAGGTGTGGAAACATTTGCTACTTTTTTTGTTGCTTAGGTGCCTAATTTTAGGTCATTGTTGACTAGAGCACATGTTCCATATCGAAGTACTATGTTGGATTGGTTTAGGCCAACTAGTAGTACCCTATTTTTAAGCTCCAAGGGTGTAGGAGGTTTCCCAATAGTCAATATACCTAGCACCCCTAAGAAACCCCTTAGAGGATAGAAGAGGTTCCATTAGCATCACCTGATTGTGTACGTCCATTGAGATAACAGATTTACCTTGAAGAAGTTAGAGGATTTTGAATAAAAGGCTTCAAGGATGTTGGATTATATTACATTATTTGGTACATTTTAATGTATCATATTGGGTACATATTTATATTATTAGTGTGTCCTAGATTAGAGTGTGAGCAAATATTTTATGGAATGGAATAATGTGCAGGAAATGCACAAGTGTCATGTAGTTAAGTGTGCAAGTGTGATAAGTGTAGATATGTCCAAGTATCCATTATGTAAGAGTGCACATATGACCTTAGAATATAATAGTGAAGAGTATCAAGAAGAGCGAAGGCCAAGAGTACTCCATATGAAGAGTCACATTCTATTATATATGTGATAAAGCATTGTATAAGTATGTGATGAGAGAATGTGAGAAAGGTGTGTGTGTATGTGTGTGTGTGTGTGTTGTGAGAGAAATGGAAGTATGGTGTATATGATATTTATTCCATATCATGTTACTATTTTCATAAGAATTTGTTAATTTATATTTTATGAGTTTTATGTGATTGAAATATTGTCATTATCATATATTTAATATTGTAACTTTATTTGAGATATTGTGGTTATTTGCTTTTAGTATTAAGCATCAAAATCCAAGAGTGGTATTAGATCCACAATGGATATTGATAGGAGATAAGAATATTTATTTTATAGAATTTGAAAGTTGCTATTTTTCTAGAGTATTTCCATAGGGTTGCAAAAAAACTCGTGAATACTAGGACTCAACATAGATTTCTTTCCACTAGATTGAAGAACAACTAGTAAAGTTTATTGATTTCAAAATTTTGAATAGTTGGATGTATTTGATTGCTAATATCTAATGTTTTTTTGTAGAAATTATTTCTCAATAATTGAGAGGCTTCCTACAATAGATAGAGAAGAATTTCACCTTTTATTGCTTGAAAGTCTATGTGCTTTCATCACGAAGGAATTGATTTTGGAATTGCAGTAAAAGAGTAGACATTGAATATTAAGGAGACCCAAGAAAGATGTCCCATAGAATATTGAATATTGAATATTGATGAGACTCAAGAGAAGAGGTCCCATATCATATTTAAGATAGGAGAAATAAGGATAATTAAGAAGCCCTATTGATAAATTGAAGAAGTGGCCATTGGAGAATATTTTAAGAAAGTTTGAGGTAGAAAACTACAAGAAGAAGAAACTCTTGAAAAGAGGTAGTCACATCAAAAATTGGGACAAGTATTGTCATACAACAACAAGCCCAAAAGGATTTGTGAAACTGATTTAAGGAGAATTTTTTTGGCAAGATGTTTGAAACATTTGAGAGAGTATTTTTGAAGACTTCAAGACATTCAGATTCTTGAAGAAGAGGCTAGCAAATAGGTCAAATTTGAATATAGAATTCAGCAAGAGCTAAAGAGGAGAAAGAAGAAAGAAGACACCACAAATTTTATATTTTTGGAGATAGACATTAAAGTTTTGAAGGCTGATTTTTGAAGGAGAAATTTGCAGGTTTTTCAAGGCAAAAATTGAAGGTTTTTTAACATCAAATTCAGGCAGCATTTGGAGGAGAAGAAAGAACTGCAAGTTAGATAATTTTGAGCAGATTTTGAGGTGTACTTGGATAGCTAATTGAAGGATAAATTGATAGCAAAATAAGGCAATGAATTGAAGGTGTTTGAGGTAGATTTTGGACAATGAAAAGGCAACATTTGGAGCTACAAAATTTAGATGTTTTAGGCAACAAGAAGGTAGTTATTTTAGCAGCAATTACAGCTGCAAATTTTAGGAAATTTGGGAAGCAATTTTAGTAGAGAATAGCTATAAATCTGAGTATCAAAACAACAAGCAAGAAATCTACAAAAAAAAGACCAATTTTTTTTGGAAAATAGGTTCTTAAAAGTGTATTTCATTTATGTGAAAAAGTGGATTTATTTCAAGTTTAAAAGGCACCATATTCAAGAGTTTATAATAGCAAAAAAAAGCTTTAATTTTAGTGTCTCCAAGTTGAAGAAGGAGGCATCTCGGTCATCCTTGAATCTGCATTATAAAATAGCAAAAACAAAAGTTAAAGATTGCATAAGGAGTCCAAAAAAATTGTAAATTGGTACTTTGGCAAATCATAAAGGAGGTGGTCCAATTCAAGTGTTAAAATAAGAAAAATAAGTGCAAAAGGTTTTTAAATAGAGAAAATAACCAAGATTTAAAAAAGGAGCTCTCAAAGCCATTGAACTAGCTCACATATCATTGATAAGCCAAGCTACAATCTACTATAAAAGTGAGCACACAAAAACAAGGCAATAGGAGTGGCAACCAAAGTTGAATGGAAAGGAGCCACCATATTGGAAGGGAAAGAGTCACCTAGGTTTAGGATGAACCACCACAAGTAGAGAAGCTATTGGAAGTAGAAGGAAGAACCACCACACTAAAGAGAAGAGCCACCAAGTTATTGATTTCATTGAGGTTCGTGGGAACAAAATTGTCTGGTTGAACCCTCCAAGGTCAGTGAGGAATGTTAGGGATTATCAGTTGTGGTCTCTCCTTATGGAGGAAATTCATATCTATGTTATCTGTGAAGGTAATGTGGAGGACCTTATGATATGTAAGGAGGAGAGTGCGGGTACCTACTCTGTGAAGTCTACCTATGGTCGTATTAGCGAAGATGGTGAAGGTTTCTTCCCACATCGTGTGATTTGGCTTAAGCACCTTACTCCTAGAGTGAACATGTTTTTCTGGCTGTCTGTTCAAAATAAGATTCTCACGATTGAGAACCTTCACAAAAGGTGCTCGAATTTAGTAAACAGATGTTATATGTGTAAAAATACTTGGGAATCGACATCACATTTGCTTCTCAATTGTAACATGTTTAAGGAGATTGTAATGTCAATTCTTGGGCGGTTGGGTGTGAATTGGATTTTTCCAAATTATGTGTTAGATTGTGCTCTTCAGTGGGATCCTCCCTTCTTGTCGCCTAGGCTAAGATGCTTCTGGAGATTTTTTCTTCCACATGTCATGTGGGGAGTTTGGAAGGCGAGGAATACCCGGGTGTTTAGGGACAAAGAATTTTCTTCTCATATTATAAGTATTCGTATCATGGGCAAGATTATGGAGAATGTGGTGAGTGCGTGCTTAGTGTCGGACCTTCCTGGAGCTTCTTCTCTCAGCAAAATTTTGGTTGAGCAAAGTTTGGATTTTGGTCACATGGATCACCCTCCTCCTACTCCCAACCTAGGAGCTTGGTTCGATGGTCCCCTCCTTCCGTGGGCTAGGTTAAATTGAATTTTTATGGGGCCTCTAAAGGTAATCCTGGATTGGCTGGTGTAGGGGGGTCATTCGTGACAATGAAGGTAACTTGCTCCTAGCCTACGTGGAGCCTATTGGAAGGAATTCTTCCTAGGTTGCTGAAGTAAGGATAGATTTTTTGGGTTTATCTCTGCTAAAATATTCTGGCTATAGGAAAGCAATTATGGAAGGTGATTTGCTAAACATGGTTAGAATGCTTAATGACTCCTACCATGTCAGTTGGACGGTGGCCAATTTAATTGATGAGGTAGTCGGATTATCTTGCGCTCTTGAGGAAATTCAAATCAGGCACATTTTTAGAGAAGGAAACTCGACTACGGATTTAATGGTAAACATGGGGGTAAATCTTTAGATATTTACAATCTAGTAGAGGGATTTCCCTCTTGAGATCATCAACCACATTTGCAATGATATTTATTAATTGGTGGTTGGTGGTTGGTGCCATTGCATTGGGATTGATGGGGGTTGGGAGTAATTACGGTAGTAGGAGGGTGGATGGTCTTCTTCCTTGTGGCACCGTGGCTATGCCCTTTTTTCAAATTTCAAACTCTAAACTCTGCATGTATTTTCACCTTGGTTGTCAAGGAATATCTCGAAGCTTCTTTAGCTTTCGTTGGAAAGTGCTCTTTGCCCTAGGTCCTCCTCATGTTGTACATTTTCTATGTGGACTTTGGTTTGTAGAATAGCCTCGGGGTGTCCCTTGGGTGTCGTTCTCAATGTGCAATATGTTTTGGTGGCCTCCGCTGCATTTATGTTGTCAGATATGCCCATAGATTGGAGTGCCTTGGGTGTTGTTTCCAATGGATAGTGGGCCTTGGTGGCTTCTATTTTGTTTATGTCATCAGGAGGGCCCAAATATCGAAGATTTAAACTTTTATTGGGACTGGATCTCGTCCTTTCTTCTTGGTTTTTGCTCCTTGGGTGGCCCACTTTTTATCTGTCACCTTTGGTGATGTGGTTGGCTAGGTGGTCTTGTGCCTTGGTTCCACCTCTTCGCTTCTTTTCTTCCTTCTCACTAGGTGGAGGTATTTTGGGATATTTTTGGTTGTGTCATATGCCATGTGGATGCCCATATTCCCCTCGCTATCTTATGCGGTGGCCCACTCTCTCTATGGGGTTTTTTGAGCTCCTTATGGGGTTTGAGTTTCTATTTTTTCCTATGTTCACTATCCGCCCTTTGGGGCTCTTGTGGAGTTATTATGTTATTCCCGGTGCTCACAAGTTGGCGATAGGGAATTGCTACGTCTTTGACTTGGGAGGCCTCATTTGGACTAGTTTGGGTTATGAGGAGTTTTTATGTTCAAGCCATGTTTGGAGCCTTCTTTGTTATTCGATGTGTATGTGTGTTTTTCCCCTGGCTCCCTTGTGTGGTTTGTTGGTGTTATCCTTTCTGGGTCTATTCGGTTTTCTCTAAAGATGGGTAAATCTAAGGTCTCCATTCATAAGTCCAAACAGTCCAAGTTGAGGGTGGAACTTGTGTCTCTATCGGTTGATGAGGATGTTTTATCCATTTTGAAAGTAGGGGGTTTGTTGGATTGTATCCAGAAGTTCCACGGTCATAATCTCATTCTGTCTAAATGGATGGCAATTACTTGGAAGGAGGGATGGGTTCGTGTTGGGTCGTGGTCGTTTGAAGTTACAATGGATCTGGTTAGTCATACCATGGGGCTAGTTTTAGATGGTGTAATGCACAATAGGGAGAGACACTCTTTAGTTCAAGAGATTCGCTTCTTTCTGGATGAAGATGAATTCCTACCCCGAATTCAGAATGGCTTTAGTGCAAAATATTTGCCTACTCCGTCGAATAAGGTAATTAGGATGATAATGGATTTTTTCACGATGGATGCTTCGTACGACATTGTGCAAAGTTTTCATGCTATGTTCCTTAATCACCTTCGACGGCAGAGGTGGATGAATATTCCTTTGTTCCTGTTCAACTCGTTACGTAAATCTATGATGGTTGTGCAAAGTGGTAGGGGATAGGCTCCCTTGCATCAAGGTTTGGCTTTGTTGCTATTCGAGCATGCTACTTTGGAGAAGGGGGTTGTTGCTGATGAGATTTTAAATTCCTTGAATTATCTCCCTATTTCGGTCCTTGGTGACCCCTTGACAACTTTAGATAGTTTAAGCTCTGAATATGAGATTGTGCATTCTTCCTCTTTGGGATCGGGTTTGGAAAAGGTATATGGTAAAGGCTTTGATTCTGCTAAAGGGGTGTGGGGCTCTATGGTGGGAAAGACTTCTACTGATGTTGGGAAGAAGCCCTTGGTTTCTCCAGTCACTTATCCGGTTGTGGAGAGCCCCTCTGTGGATGCTTGTGGGGAAATTGGTGAGATTCGTAAATCTGTTCGATTGAGTGGTAAAAGGTAAAATTTTAGTGGAGTCCTCCCCCTTTCTAAGGTGGTCGACGTGGATGATGTGGTGGAGGTCCTTCCTAGATCTGCTGCCAAAGACAAACCAGTTGTTGAGATGTACTCTCAAGGTAAATCCACCATGACGAAGAGCGCAATTCTCCACAGTATTCGCCTGATGGAGATCAAACAACGTGCGGTTTGGAGTTCGATGAAGATGGCTTTAGACTATGCTGAGGAGGCTGCCCAGATGTCTGGAGAAATTATTCACGAGTTTGATTCTCTGATGTAGAACCACCTCGGTTCTCTCATTGGTCAGTTCGTTGGTTTTTTTGGAGTTTCTGGGATCCACCTCTCTGTTTGTTTTTGTTATTGCTTTGTTTCTTTCTGTTTCTGTTGGTTTGTGCTTTGTAAAAGGTTGTGGGGTCCCTTTCAAAACCCTCTTTTCTCTTAATATTACAAAAAAAAAAAACATCATCAGCATGCTTGCTTTTAATAAAAATGATTTGATATATAACTTTTGGATCTTACAATAAACATGCTCTAGAAACTTCTGCTCTTCACTGTGTAAATCCTACGTAATCTGCCTTGACTTCTCCTTCCTTTAATCAGTCCTCTTTCTGCCAAAATGTCTGAACCCCTTTCGATTTCCAATCTCTCATTTATAAATGAGAAAATTCTGTTTCGACTCTTCATACTTCGTTCATTCAATTTCCGTAACTTATTTTTGAAACAGATTTTCAAAACTGTTCTCTAAAATTGTTAACAAGCTACAATTTTAATTTATGACTATCTTAATAACCATTCTGCGTCTCCATGATTATTAACACTTTTCACCACGGTAAGGAATCTCCATGGATAATTTAATGTATTTCCTTTTGGCATATAATGATAATTTACCTTACTTTGCCCACCATGACAATGAGCAACTGTGAATAGAAGTAAATTAAACATGCTATCATAGACTAAAAAGCAACTCACTCTCCCAAGTTTGATTCCAGGGATTCTCCAGCCATAAGGCATACTCCCCGACAATTGACAATAAAATAATAACCCCGAAGTGAAGCTTTACTTTCACATTTCAAATCCTGACGCCTGACACTGTGTCTTCAAAATCGAACTCCCCTTCACTCTCCCAAATTATGCCGGCCAAGGGGAGGGCACCCTCGCTTCTCGGATCTACACAGATTTGTTCGCAATAGACTTCAACTTGAAGTTTATAATTTAAATATATTCAATTATAAACTTTTTAAATTTTATAATTTAATATATTTACATAGTTTTAAATTTAAACCTTTAAAATTAAAATAATAAACAACATAAACAAACCTAAACATTATAATTAAATAAAACAAAACAAAAAACAATTTAAACATCAGCATTATACTAACACATGCAAACCAAAAAATTCAACACAATCATATATATATATATATAAATTAGTGTGTTCCCAACACAATCATTAAAAAAAAAAAATTAGTGTGTTCCCAATTTTGAGGAAGTTGTGAAGTAGTCACAACACTCTTGTTCATAATAATCATTTGTTGGGATGCTATTTGATAGAAATTTAAAATCTTCATAATTTTCTTTGTCTTAGCTATAAACAATCTCTTTAATAATTTTGTGTCACCCACAAATTGTTGGTAGATAATACCTTTTAAAGAAATAGATAGTCTCAACCCACTTAGTGTTCTTGCTTGTTTAGCTGGTCCAATGCATCTTCCAAACGTTTTTGCCATAATTATGAAGAGATACAGGGAGAATAGGTACCTTTGCCTTACACAAAACATATTTAAAATTTATATAAAGCATTCAAAATAATAATAATTGGTGTTGGTAATTATAGAACTAAAATTACTCATAGGATATAAAAAGGTAGAGTTACTTTAAACCAAAGTTAAAATCTTGCCAATGAACCTTAATATTTTATAATAATTAATATTTTATCAATAATTTTTTTTTTTTATAAGTTATGCAAGCATTCACATTGTAAACCAAAATCATAATCTTATAAATAAACTTCAACTCCATATATTTAAATCTTACTTTTATTTATTTATTTATTTATATCTACCTATATATAAATTTTAAACTTATGTAATCTTTATTAAAAGAAAATCATATTGGTAATTGATGGAGCCTTTACACCATGTTTTTAAATAAAATTTAAGTTCATCTTCATAATTTATGGGACCTTTATATTAGTAAAAGTAAAATACTTTTACGCCAAGTTTGCAAATAAAAAATTAAAAAAATACAATAATTTATTTAATATATAAAAAAAATATAATAATTTATTAATATATAATTATTTCATTATATTTTAAATTAGTGAAACATAAAATTAATTACACTAAATTTTAAATAAAAAGTAATAAAAATATAATATATTTGATTTTATTTAAATTAATGAAATATTGAATACATTCTTATAGCATTAGAATTAGAACTATGATTGTATTAAAAATACTCTTTCTGATTCAATATTTTTTAAAATTAAATTACATTATAATAAAACATATATTATTTTAGTATGTAAACTTAAAATTCTAATTTTATAAATTTTATATGCAATAATTTTATCTTTATTTTAAGTTTTTAAATATTTATTTTGAGTAATGAAATTTTGAAAAGACTTGAAATTAAAACTAAAGAAAAACAATTTAAAGCGGAATAATAGTTTATAACTAGTATATATTCGAGTACGTCCCGTCTTTCTCCTCCAAGTTCCCTTGGAGAAAAGATCCGCACGTCAGGCTTTATTCATATTCCTGAAGACCTTATCAGTGATTTGCAGGTATTTATCTTATTTTCGCTTGCCCAATTTATTGTATACTTCAGTAGCCTTCCAAATTCAAGTTTCGTGCAGGTTTGGCCTTCAAATTCTTTAATTCTTGTGTGTACTCTCTGTTACCAAGAAACTATGGTTACATATATTTTCTGTTTCTATTATCATGATGAATTCACACTTGTTTTGACTATTGACATACGCATGTTTATAGTTTATTTCTTTACACCAAAATTGTAATATAATGAATAAATCTATGTCGGTCTCTGTAATGATTTCCAGATTGGGCAAAACTCAGATAGGTTATCAAGGAAAAATCTCTTCAGGACTCTTTTTAACTCCAACATTTTTCTGTAGATGTTCTTTTGGCAGTCTTCCGATGTCTTGGGACTTAAAACCTAATGGTGGCTGGTTATTTGGAGTCTTGTAAAAATGTCTTTCTAAAAAACTGGTTCATCTCTAACAATAGACAAGAAATGTCTTAAAAGAATTCTCCCTTGATGTGCACGTTGAGGAAAAATGCAACGGAAACTGCTTCTTGTTTCTGTCAATTTATTAAATCCACAAATCATTGGTAACAGGATTAACTCGAGTCTCTTCTATTGATGGAGTATGTCATGGATGTGTTTTTGGAAAGCAACATCAAAATTCTTTCCACCTAAGTGGTTCTTTAAAAGAATCATCGCGAGTTAATCCATACTGATTTGATGGTCTTCCCAGAGCCTTCTTTCAAAGGAGAAAAATATGCTCTAACCTTCATTGATGATTTTTCCAGAAGAACTTGGGTCTACTTCCTAAAATACAAATGTGATGTTCTATCCCACTTCAAAATCTTCAAACCCTTAGTTGAAAATCAGGTCTCTTGTAAAATAAAGCAATTTCGTATAGATAATGGGGGAATACTTCAATAATGAGTTCTCAATTTTCCTATCAAGTCATGGTATAATTCATCAACATTTTGTCTTCCATAATCCACAATAAAATGGCATTGCAGAGAGAAAAAGCATAACTCTAAAAGAAATGGTAAATAGTATGCTCCACTCAAGAGATCTTCCAATTTTTTTTGGGCAGAAGCAATTAACTGTGCAAACTATATTCAAAATCACACACCTCATAAAGCTCTTGGCCATTTGACTCCCGAGGAAGCATGGACTGGCTCAAAATATGATGTCTCTTTCTTCAATATTTTTGGATGTACTGCTTGGGTGCATATCCCAAAGAAGAAAAGGAAGGCTCTAGATAAGAAAAGCAAAAAGCTCATCTTTGTTGGTTATTGTGAGGAAATGAAAGCATACAGGCTCCTTGATCCCACAACTCATGAGGTCTTTTTCATAGGAATGTCCAATTTGATGAAACATTCCCTCATAAATATCATCAACCATCCTCTTCCACCATTGGTTCTCTTGAGCCTTCTCCAATGTTAGAGCCTCAATATAATGAAG
Source organism: Wollemia nobilis (assembly GCA_028583015.1). Lineage (NCBI taxonomy): Eukaryota > Viridiplantae > Streptophyta > Pinopsida > Araucariales > Araucariaceae > Wollemia > Wollemia nobilis. The sequence continues at coordinate 18,782 of JAQPPZ010012800.1, read as the reverse complement.
AACCAACTTTAATTTAGAGATTAATGATCAATATGAGGAACCTATAACTCCAACTCAAAGTCCTGCAACTCCTTCTACTTCTTCCACTATGCCAAAATGGGCCCACACCATTGTTAAAGAAGTTACTCCATACATCCAAAATATTCCATCATTCAGATTAGGCAAATCTATAGGCTTTGGTCTTGTCTATCAGTCCATTTCCACAAATCCTCAATCCTTCAAAGAAGCAACTAGTATGAAATAGTGGGTTGATTCCAGGAAGAATAATTTATCTTCCTTAATCAAAAATAAAACTTGGGATTTAGTTCCCCTACCTAAAGGAAGGAAATTAATTCACTGTAAATGGATTTACAGAACAAAATATGGACTTAATAGAGAAATTAACAAACACAAAGCTTTCTTGGTCACCAAAGGCTTCTCTCAAATTTAAGGGATTTATTATTTTGAAACTTTTGCACCAGTTGCAAAAATGAATTCTATTAGACTAGTTCTTGCTCTAGCTGCTTCTCAAAAGTGGTTTGTCTTTCAAATGGATGTAAAAAGTGCTTTATTACATGGGGATTTAAAAGAGATATTCATGGAAAAACTTGTTGATTTCACTCAAGACTCCTCCCTTGTTTGTAGGCTAAGGAATTATCTCTATGGCCTCAAACAAGCTGCTAGAGCTTGGTATGAAAAAATGGACTCCTTCCTTCTTTCCTCAGGTTTTTCTCATTGTGAATCTGATGCCACAATCTACATTTGGAGAGATGAAAAAAATCACCATACTTGTTCTATATGTTGATGATCTACTACTCACTAGTAGTTACTTTCCTCACATTCAAACTATCAAGGACTCCCTCTCTAAAAAAATTGAAATGGCTAAACTGGGTCTAGCTCATTACTTCCTTGGGATTTAAATAAATCAAATAGTTGCAAGAATATCATTGTGTCAATAAAAATACACTCTAGAGCTTCTTCAAAGTCTTAAGATGATAGATTGAAAACCTTCTTCTACACCTTTTTAGTCTAGAGTCACTCTAAGTACTTCCTGCACATCCCCTCTATGTGATGCAACTCTATACCATCATCTTGTAGGGAGTCTGTTATACCTTACTCATACTCTCCCAAATATCTCATATGTTGTTGGCTTGATATCCAGATTCTCACATCAACCTCATTTTAGTCATTGAAAAGTAGCAAAAATAATCCTCCACTACTTGCAAGGAACTCCTCAATTTGGGCTCTTATATGAGGGAAAATCTATGGATATCATTGGTTACATAGATTATGATTGGGCAAGTTTAGTAGAGGGTAAATGTTCAACTTATAGCTATACATTTTGTCTTGGTTCTTCATTAATTACTTGGTTATGCAAGAAACAACAAGCAGTGGCCTTATGATCTACAAAGGTAGAATACAGGGCAATAATTATGGCAAGTTAGGAAGCTCTTTGGCTTCATCATATACTAATAGAATCTGGTTTTTCCCATGACAAACCTATTAATATTTGGTGTGATAATTAGAGCATAATTCATATTTCATGCAATCTAGTTGAGCATCAACACACCAAGCACATTGAGATTCACATGTACTTCATTCGGTAGCATATTCAAAGAGGGAAAATATACTTGGACTATATTCCCACTGAAAATCAAATTGCAAACATCTTCACCAAGTCATTTCCTTCTCTGGGTTACATTCAGTTGTGAGAGAAACTTGGGGTAAAGCAGTTGTATTAAAACAACAGAGGTCTTTCACCTCTCCTTTCTTACAATTGTTGTATTCTTTAGAGGATGGTTTTTTCCCATGTGGTTTTTTTATCATCTCTCCTAAAGTATAAATTGTTCATGAGTACCTCATCAGGCCAAGTTGTTGGGACTCATTATTTTTTAATGAGGACAATCTTCACCATCCAAATACATACCTATATCTTTATTTTTATGATATATGGTTTTTCCCAAGGGTCTTTTTCACCATATATATATATTGTAAATGAGTATCTCATCAGGCCCTGTAGCTGGGACTCATCCTTTTTTTTTGTATATGAGGACAATCTTTGCAAATCGAAGACATGCATCTACTTTTTTTTTGATAGATGGGTTTTTACCATGTGGTTTTACCATCTCATCAAAATAAGATCATTGTACATAAGTACCTCATTAGACCTTGTTTTCGGGACTCATTTGTATCATACACCCCTAGTGTCACTTAAGGGGGGTGTTAAAATAAGTAATTATTCTCTTAAGTTCTACTAAGATAATACATACTTGAGTTTCCACTCCTCTATGAGTTAGGTGAACTATCAGTATAGTATATATCATATTTGATGTGTTTTTGTAATCCAACAACTCTCAATGATCAACTTTTTTATTTATACAAAGTTAATCCATGGAGTAAATCAATTAGTTCATTGAGCTTCTCTTCAAGTCTTGTGATGCTTTGTAGTTCTACTCTTGGAAAATTTTAACATGGATAATCTCTCTCTCTCTCTCTCTCTCTCTCTCTATATATATATATATATATATATATATATATATATATATATATATATATATATATATTATAGAAGCTTAAAGACCATACATTCCAAGAATAACATGGATTTGTACTAGCAACCTAAGTGAGCAAGAGGGTTTCAAACAAATAGTAGATGATCTTAAAAAAATGCTTCTAGAATTCTATTTTTCCATTGTTATATGGAAGGATGAGTTGGTTTTGAATCTATAAAAATATGGTGGATACTAAGTCAAGGTGGGATATAAGAATTTAAACCAAACAAAATTCCTTGTTTCTAAAAATTTCTTTGAAATATTTTTGGTTACTTGAGAAACTTTTTGAGGCTTAAACAATATTTTTGTTAGAAGTCTAAAGAAAAATTATTATAGGTGAGAGTTTACAAAGAGGTTATAATGGAAATTTTAGGTGTACCTTGTATAAAAATAGTATTTAAAAATTAGATTATTTACTTCTTCATTTTCCATTTATTGAAAGATTTGGGGTTGTGTTTTTTAAAATTAGATTATTTACTTCTTCAAAGGTTTAATATGATAGATTGTAAACCTTCTCCTACACCTTTTTAGTCTAGAGTCACTCTAAGTACTTCTTGCACATCCCCTCTATGTGATGTAACTCTATAACATCAGCTTGTAGGGAATCTATTATACCTTACTCATACTCGCCTAGATATCTCATATTATGTTGGCTTGATATCCATATTCTCACATCAACCTCATTTTAGTCATTGGAAAGCAACAAAAAGAATCATTTGCTACTTGAAAGTAAATCTTCACTTTGGGCTCTTATATGAGGGAAAATCCATGGATATCATTGGTTACATGGATTTTGATTGGTCAGGTTCAGTAGAAGACAAATGTTGAACTTATGGCTATGTATTTTGTCTTGGTTCTTCACCAATTGCTTGGTTATGTAAAAAACAACAAGTAGTGGCCTTATCATCTATAGAGGAAGAATACAGGGCAATAGTTTTGGAAAATTATGAATCTCTTTGGCTTTGTCAGATACTAAGAGAATTTGGTTTTTTCGATGACAACCCTATTACTCTTTGGTGTGACAATCAGAGCATAATTCATATTGCACGTAATCCAGTTGAGCATCAATGCACCAAGCACATTGACATTCACATGCACTTCATTTGGTAGCATATTTAGAGAGGGGAAATATAATTGGACTATATTACCACTAAAAATAAAATTGCATACATCTTCACCAAGTCATTTCCTTCTCCGCGTTACATTTAGTTGTGAGAGAAACTTGGGGTAAAATAGTTACATTAAAACAACAATCTTTCACCTCTCCTTTCTTCTTATTGTTGTATTCTTTGGAGAATGGTTTTTTCCCATGTGGTTTTTTTTATCATCTCTCCTAAAGTATAAATTGTACATGAGTACCTCATCAGGCCAAGTTGTCAGGACTCATTCTTTTTTTCATGAGGACAATCTTTGCCATCCGAAGACATGCCTCTATCTTTATTTTTCTGACATATGGTTTTTTCCCAAGAGGTTTTTTCACCATATATATTGTAAATGAGTACCTCATCAGGCCCTGTTGTTGGGACTCATCCTTATTTTGTCAATGAGGACAATCTTTGCAAACCAAAGACATGCCTCTTCTTTTTTCCTTTTTTGAAAGATGGTTTTTTCCCCTATGTTTTTTACCATCTCATCAAATAAGATCATTGTACATGAGTACCTCATAAGGCCCTATTATCGGGACTCATTTTTATCATACACCCCTAGTATCACTTAAGGGGGGTGTTAGAATAAGTAATTATTCTCTTAAGTTCTACTAGGATAGACATACTTGAGTTTCCACTCCTCCATGAGTCAGGTAAATGCTCAGTATAGTCTAGATCAGATTTGATGAGTTTTTGTAATCCAATGGCTCTCAATGATCAACTTTACTATTTATACAAAGTTGATCCATGGAATAAATCAATCAGTTCTATTCGCATCTTCAAATCTTGTAATGCTTTGTAGTTCTACTCTTGGGAAATTCTAACATGCATAATCTCTCTCTCTCTCTCTCTCTCTCTCTTATATATATATATATATATATATATATATATATATATATATATATTATAGAAGCTTAAAGACCACATATTCTAACAATAACATGGATTTGTACTAGTAACCTAAGTGAGAAAGAGGGCTTCAAACAAATAGTAGATGATCTTGAAAATATGCTTCAAGAGTTCTATTTTTCTATTATTATGTGGAAGGAAGAGTTGGTTTGGAATCTATAAAAATATGGTGGACACTAAGTCAAGGTGGGATATAAGAATTTAAACCAAACAAAAATCCTTGTTTCTAAAAATTTCTTTGAAATATTTTTGGTTACTTGAGAAACTTTTTGAGGCCTAAATAATATTTTTGTTATAATTCTAAAGAAAAATTTTTATAGGTGAGAGTTTACAAAGAGGTTATCATGGAAATTTTAGGTGTACCTTATATAAGAATAGTATTTAAACTTTAGATTATTTACTTATTCATTTTCCATTTATTAAAATATTTGGGGTTGTGTTTTTTAAGATAAGAGTATATTGGGATGGACAATCAACATTGAAAGAATTGAAAAAATATTTGATTAATTATTTCAAAGCTACATAATTATAATTGTATGAATGATTCAGTTTACCATTATTTCTTAGAATCTATGGATTGAAAAGAATAGTATAATTTTTAAAAGCAACTATCAAAATCATTTTCAAAGTTTGGAATTTGTATTATTGTCTCTTACAAAATATTTACAAGCATGGTGCTCATCATGGAAAGTCTTAAGTAGAAAAAAGAGATGATAACTTCCTAATTATAGGATTCAATATACATGCAAGGGTTATTTATGGCAATGGAGTTAACATAAAATAGCTAAATTGATCTATGGTAGAATGGAAATATTTAGAATTTGGATTTTTTAAAATAAATTGTGATGGTGTACTTCCAAATAAAAATTAACAAAACCTGCCAAATGTGATGTTTGTTGAAATAATGAGGGCAAAATTCTCCTCACTTAGAATCATATTTAAATTCGATTGATAATTATGTTGAAGTTAGGGAAATTCTTACAAGCATCAAATGCTACTAAAAATGGATGGAAATACATTTCAATTGAGGAGGACTCACAAAATATCATTAAGATTATAAAAAAAATGTGATTATTTCAACAAAAATATCGTTATTCTATGCCCATCAACTATTATTGGATGTAGTATCTTGAAGATGTCAATAAATCTATAGAGAAGGAAATATGATAATAGATAAATTTACCAATTGTAGTGTTGAATTTTGTCTTAACAAAGTTCAATTATTAGAAACCAATTAATTGAGCAAGATTTATCTCTTAATAAAAATAATACCCAAGAATATTTTGTTGGATCATAAAAATTTAAAAAAAATAAAGAATATATATTTGATAAAAATACAAGCTAGATAAATTTAACTAACCTAAAAACATTGTTGTCAGGTTATCTTTAGAGGTTTCCTAGCACTACTTCTCCTCTAGATTTCCCTAGGTTACCTTTAGAGGTTCCATCAAAATTTAGTTTCACCCATCCCTATTTGGGAGATTGCCACTTTGGCATTCTCCTCAAGTTCCCTCTAGAATTATCATTCACCTCAATTGGACTTAAAATCGAATGTTCACTTAATTTTGCCTCCTCCATTGATTCTAGGCTCTCATGCACTTTTAAAGCTTTAACATTCTCCAATATGACCTCTATGATGTATTCTTTGTTCTTGGTTGTAGATATCTTCTCCCTTAAAACACTCCTTCTATTTCTCTCAAACCAAACTCCCTAGACATAATGAAAGGATATTTTTTCAAATTTAATTTAGTCTTGGGCTCTTAAAAGGCTTCTCCCACTGTTCTATCCAACCTGCCATGTTATTAGGCAACACATATACCACCTCTATCTTCTTTATTAAACCATACAATATTTTGAGGGAGTATTTACATTCTAGTATGATGTGACTTATTGATTTCTCATGGGCTTCACAAAGGTAACATCTATTAGGAAATTGAAAACCCCCTTTATGCATATTTTTTACTATTAAAATCTTATTTTAGACTTCCAACCATAGGAAAAGTGTTAACTTTGGTAATGCTTTCCTTTCTCATATTTTTATTTTTGGTTACATAGAGGAATCAATTACTACCCATCATTTTATGATACTAGTCATGGGTTCAAAAACTAGAGTTGTCACTATAACCCCTACCCCACCTCATTATTAATGACCTGATGTGAGGGATACTATCAATGGCTCAGGACTGGTACCACCATCGTCAGGCTAGCGTGTACTTAGTGGAGTTAGGTCAAACTACTACCTTTGCCCCAATAAAGCTTACATCCAAGGTTTGAACTTAGGTCTCTTCTTGGTAAGTGCCCAAAACTTACCAATCCACCCAACCCTAGGGACTATAAATTTTATTAGTTAAATTAAACACTTCTTATATTTGATAAAATAACCAATCGAGCTAATGTTATTTGATATTTCCTTCTTCCTATTTGATCCTATTGAAATACCCCACTAGGTTTTACAAGAGAAATATCATAGGTTGGTTTAAAAATGAACAATCCTTCCTAAGTAGCTCTCGATATTATTGTATTTCCAATCAAATTAAAACTTACATAATATACTTTCACTTTTATAGTTAGATTTTTTAGCTCTTCCTCATACTGATTATGGGTTCTTGACTCCTTCTATCTTACCTCTCCTCTATCTAAAACCAAATAATCACTCACCAAAATCTCATAATTTGTTCTAGCTTTAATCTAATTCTTGCTAACTCCTCATTCTTCACTAATAGGTTCTTCTAAAGCCATGCATATTTCTAGAAATGGATATACCTACCATTCCCTATCTTCCATTAGATGTCTTTCCATAACATCTCTTTGCCCTTTACTATATGGTTTCATATTGAATACCCTTACAAGGCTATAGTGTAGTAAAAAATCAACTATCCTCTTGGTTATCAAGGCATTTATTTTCTAGAATCCTTTCACATAAGGCATGACCCTCCTTCACTAGCCTCCATCCTACCTTTGCTACCAAAGCCTTGTTCATATCCTTTATTCTTCTAAGCCCAAGTCCTCCACTTTATTTATCATTGCATATCTCTCATATGCTACAAGTAGAATTTTTTTCTTCTCCTTTGGTCCTAACCATAAGAATCTTCTCTAAATTCTTTCTATTGTATTAGCTACTTTAAGTGGGATCTTAAACACTAAAAGTAAATATAGAAGGATTGCTTGGAGAGTACTCTTAAGAAATTATAACTTACTTGTTTGACTCAATAAATTCTCCTTCCATTTTTAATCTTCGAAAATCTCATTGGGAAGGTTAATAACACATTGTGTGTTTATCTTTTTTTTTGCATGGTATATATATATATATATATATATAACTTACTCTTATCCATATTTATCATTTGTTGGGATGCTCTTTCATAGAGAGTTAATATCCTCTTAATTTTATTTGCCTTAGCTATAAACAGTCTCCCTAATAAGATTGTGTCATCCACAAATTATTGGTAAATAATACCTTCTAAGGAAATAGATGGTCTCAACCCACTTAATGCTCTTGCTTGTTTAGCTGATCCAATGCACCTTCCAAATGCTTTTGCCATTATTATGAAGAGATATGGGGACAATAGGTCCCCTTGCCTTATACAAAATATATTTAGAATTTACACAAAGCATTCAAAATAATAATAATTGCTCTTGGTAATTATAGAACTCAAATTACCCTTGGGCTATAAAAAGTTAGAGTTACTTTAAACTAAAGTTAAAATCTTATAAATGAACCTTAACATTTTATAATAATTAATATTTTATCAATAAATTTTTTGATAAGTCATGCAAGAATTAAGTTTCACATTGTAAACCAAAATCATAATCTCATAAGTAAACCTTAACTCCATAGATTAAATTGTTTAAATTTTAAAGAAGAAATGTAAATTTAAATCTTGTTTTTTTATATCTATCTATATATAAAAAATTTAAACTTTAAGTTAAGAAAATACATGCAATCTTTAAAAAAAAATCATATTGGTAATTGATGGAGCCTTTGCACCATATTTTAAAATAAAAGTTAAGTTCATCTTCATACTTTATGGAACCTTTATATCAGTAAAGTAAAATACCTTTATGCCTAAGTTTTCACCTAAAAAATTAAAAAGTATAATAATTTATTTAATATATAATTATTTGATTATATTTAAAATAATAAAATATGAAATTACACTAATTTAAAAAAAATTAAAAAATAATAATAAATAATAATGTATTTGATTATATTTAATTTAGTGAAATATTGAATACATTCTTATAGCACTCGAACTATGATTGTATTAAAAATACCCTTTCTGATTTAATTTAGGCTATCAATATTTGTTAAAATTAAATTAGGTTATGATCGAGCATATATTAAGTATGTGTCAGTCAAAATATCAACTGGTTCAAATTATATATATATATTATATATATATATATATATAAATAAATAAAAGGAATAACTTTTATCTATTTTTAGTGATAAAATCTAGAAGGACTAACCGCCTAAATTAAAACTCAAGGAAAACTCTTTAAAGCAGAATAATAGTTTATAACTAGTATATATTCATTCGAGTCCGTCTCATCTTTCTCCTCCAAGTTCCCTTTGAAGACCTTATCAGTGATTTGCAGGTATTTATCTTATTTTCGCCTGTCCAATTTATTGTATACTTCAGTCGCCTTCCAAATTCAAGTTTCGTGCAGGTTTGGCCTTCAAATTCTTTAATTCTTGTGTGTACTCTCTGTTACCAAGAAACTATGGTTACATATATTTTCTGTTTCTATTATCATGATGAATTCGCATTTGTTTTGATTTGAGTATTGACATACGCATGTTTATAGTTTATTTCTTGACACCAAATTTGTAATATAATGAATAAATCTATGTCAGTCTCTGTAATGATCTCCAGATTGGGCAAAACTTAGATAGGTTATCAAGGAAAAATCTCTTCAGGACTCTTTTTAACTCCAACTTTTTTCTGTAGATGTTCTTTTGGGAGTCTTCCCCTGAATGAAAAATTTTCTTTGGTAAATCTTGAAAGATGCGATGTCTTGGGACTTAAAACCTAATGGTGGCTGGTTATTTTTTGGAGAAGGGTCTTGGAGTCTTGTAAAAATGTCTTTCTAAATACTGGTTCATGTCTGATAATAGATGTAAATTTATTGGCTAATTGGATAATTGTTTTTCTGCATTGCACAGGTCTTCGATTTACATAATTACAGCAAGCAATATGGCGCACCGCAGCATCCCCACATACCACAACGAACAAGAAGAAGAAGAAGAGCGCCTCCGCCGCCAACAAATAATGGAGGCAAGGCAGGCCCGCCTGAGGGAGCGACGGTTACGTCCCCATCGCTTTGAATCTCGCGCCACTGCAGCGCTCCGCTCACATTTAGCGGCGCTGGCTAACCTTGGCCCAACTTTAGCGGAACCGAATCTGCCGCCAATTTACGCCAGAAGAGCAGAAGTCCCGCCATATTACGCGGATCCTTTTCTCAGGGCTCCATATGACGGCGATTTGGCACGAGGGGCTCCATATGACCGCGATTTGGCACGAGGGGCTCCGCATGACCGTGAGCCGGCTACAGCCATGAGAGGGGGTGTTAGCGCCGAAAGCCCGTGGACTTTTATTGAGCACCGTGTTAATCCTCAGCAGGAACACCCGTACGTGCCGAGACATGGGGTGATTACCTCTGTGAGAAGCGGTATCGTCTCTCTGGGTCCAATATCAGGGATTGAGAGATCGGATTAGGGGGAGCGGCATGAGAACAAGGACGTGCTGCCGAGGTTTTGACTGGCATCTACTGGTGGTCTGGAACAGTGTTAATCACATTTTGTTTTACTGCATCTGTTTTTCTTTTTAAATAAACCAGGGTTTTGATCTTTACTGGAATTTAAAGACTGACAATTTTTTTTAAACCTTTAAATTTGAAATAGTTTATGTGACTGAAATTCTTGTAAACTGTTTTATAAAGTGAAGTGTGGTTTCAGTTTATTTCAATGATGTATGATTTTGTTGTAAATGGTTTTTTTCTGACATCTGTGTTACAACATTGATGTTTATTTAAAGTATAATATACATATGTTTCTTACTATTGCGGAAATAATGGAGTCATAACAGCTTGATTATTATATGTTATGGTTTGATTAGAACTATCTAGATATCTATAGTCATAATATATAGATCAAGTCAACAATTATGGTAGTATTTTACAAATTTCTCTTCATGACATTTTTTTATGCATTTGATGAACCAAATTCACTACATAACTTTGGTAAATATAGGGGTTCAATTAGGCAAGGTCAAAATTCCTTGAAGATAAGGATTATCTACATAAATGGACAAGGTCAAAATTCCTTAAGGATAAGTTTCATTTACATGAAGCTACTATTTGCTTATGAGACTTCTTTTGGTCTCTATAAAGGTTCCAAATTTAGGCATCAATAACACCTAAACTATTAGATTTTATGTAGGTGAAGTTGAACTTATGAAAAGGTAAATTGGTCATTTGAATTTGAACATGCTTATGGGAAGGTTTATTTAGACATTACAAAATTCTAAAACTTGGGTACCAAACTAACTACTCCCTTAAGTTTAGAGTTGATCTTACTTAGGATAATTATTGATTAGGGAAATGACTCATTTGGTCAAATTCAAATTACTAAAATGCATGTTCATTGATAACTAGGCACTTAAACTAATTTGTATTTATAGTCAACTAAAGTTGACCATAATCAAGGACTAGTTTTGTCACCTCCACCTAAATTTTGTCATGCTTATTTTTTAGATTCTAAAACACTTCATTTTTAAAGATAACTTATGGGTTTAAGGCTATGCATAAATTCAAAGAGATGAACATGTGTTAGGTGCAAACATTATCAAATTTTTAAACAAGGGCACCCAAATCTAATTTAACTGCAAAAACATTTTCAAAACTTTTTATAGGTCTAAGAACCAAAATTTCAAAGGCTCAAAGGTTGAAGGCTTGAAATTCAAGGTTTGATTATAAATGATCAAAATTTAAGGATAGAATATAAATGCTCAAAAATTGAAGTTTTAAAATTAAAATCGTAAATCTCTGATGTTCGAAGTTAGAATTTTGGATATACATCATTCATGATACAAATTTTTTAATTATAAATTCCAATGTCTTGCTAAAATAAGGGGTTTAATACACCATATGTTGAGCAATCAAATGAAATGTATTAATCAGGCAGAGAATAAATAATACAAAGTAGGCCTAGATTAGCCCGTAACAATAGGAGCTACCTGGCTGTCTTTAGGTAGGAGTTACAACAATACTAACAACTCACTAATAATGTAATAACGACTATACACTAACATCCCCCATTATTACATTATTTGGATAATAATATAACTACTAGCTATGCTAACATCCCCATACAACAATATTTGGGTAAAGAGTGAAGAAGAAGAAGAGAAATGAAATAATGGTAGCTCGTGCTTTATCTTCAGCTCTGGCTCATGGCTCTGGCTCTGGCTCTAAGCGTACATCTGGTTGGCTCTAAGCGTACCTCTGGTTTTGTACCTTTGGGTCTATCTTTGGATCTGCCTATGAATCTACCTCTGGATCATTGCCTTTGGATCTACCTGTAGATCTGCCTCTGGAACCTTATCTTTGGGTATATCTTTAGGTTTGTCTCTAGGTCATTATCTCTGGGACTGTCACTAGGTCTGTCACTAGATTTGCCTTAGAGTCTACCATAGGTTTTACCTTTTTGACAGAAGCCATACAATATTTCTTTCATCACGGTCCATTGTGTGATATCTATCCATCCACAATCAATATGAACCTTGTTGGCCATTTTCCCTTTGTACCAACAACTGGAAGAAGAGTGATTCATACATCCACATGAATCACACAAATGTATTTCCAACAACTAGTTGCAACATGTCATGTCTTTCCACAATGATTGCAACAATAATTTTTATGAAATGTAGAAGATTTAGTTTTTGCAAACATGGTATTACTGGTACTTGCATGTCCAGTATAGCCAAGGCCTTCATTCTTTGCCCTGACATTTAGAATTATTGGAATTTTAATGTCTTATTCATGTTTACCTAATCTCTCACCATTTAATCTTATTTTTTTAATTAGTTTGTATCCATATCCTTTGGTGTGTTTTTAAAAAAACCCAATTTCATCATCTTCATCAATGCTTTTAACAATATTGTATTTGTCATTATTGATGAGATTATGGTGCTCTTTTTGAGGAGGTTCAGTTTTTAAGTCACTAGTGTCACAAGAAAAATCTACTACTATGATGAGATCACATGTGCTACAACTGATATCTACCATAGAAGGTAGGAAGTCGCCTGTATCACAAGAAGCATTGGCCATCATGGGCTCAAGGTTACATGTGTCACAACAAGCATTTGCCACCATGGGCTGAAGGTCACTTGTGTCACTACAAGCATTGACCATTAGGGGTTTGACCTCTGTTTCCTCACTAATGTCCCTATTCTCTTTACGTTGTGCAATGTCAAGAGCATAAAATGACATGTATATTCCCATTACAACGCCAATAGGGATTAGAACACCATTTTTTTGCATGTCTTCACAAGACGTAGAATCATTGATTATGGCATCTACACCATTTCGTAGTGTAAGAAATGTGTCATTTTCATGAAAATCCACCCCGTCCATGTGTGGGGAAAAGTATGGGCCTTTAATTGATTTAGCAATATCAGTTGGTTTTGAGATAGTTTTCTTCTTTGATCTGCCCATATTTTAAGGTGTTGGTCTCTGCCAAAAATGCACCTTTTACAATGAAATTTTGCAAAATAATTAGACTAAGATGTCGGTCATTGCCGAAAATGCACCCTTATAAGTCTTGCCCCCTTGTGTTTGCAAAATTATATCTCCCCTGTATGCAAGATAGGAGATGGTAGAGAAAAAAAATTATACCCCCTTTAGTGCAAAAAAATGCAACTATGAAGCCTCAAAAAGCTTTTACAAAGCTTGCCTCGTAGGCAGATTAGCACAATATGTCACCAAAAAAAATCCCCCTATGTGAAGTACTTCAAACAAAAAAATTTGCTATTTATGAAGCCTAAAAAAAATAGGTGTGGAGTTTTGATGAGTTTATGCCTTGTTGAATGCTTTGACAAGGTTTATCTCCCTTTTCACTTTTGCAGCATGTAGTAAAAAAATGCCCCCCTTTTTAAGTTTGAAAAAAAAAATTCCCTCCAATGTTTAAAAAATAATTTAAAGTTTAATTAAATTATTTTTCTAAAAAAAAGAAATATTTCATATATTTTTAAAATAATTTCTTTTTTTTAGAAAAATTAAAAAAATTTAATTAAAAAAATATATATTTTTAGGAAAAACATTAGATTTTTTTTTTTTACCTTTGGGGGGGGGTGATGAGGTTTGATCCCCCAACCTCTTGCCTCGAGCGCCTTAGCGTCGAGCGAGCTACCACCCCGGCTACCATAGTCGATGGTGATAAAAGAGCAAGAAGAGCACATTGTGCTCTTTATTTTGGCTGACACCACCTTGGCATGCTAGTGAGCAATGCCTCCTTTGGCACTCCTCCAAGTGGGTGGCAAAGATCATTTGAGCGATGGTGCTATGTCAACACTGCCTCTAAACAATGCTATGACTTCCCAATAGCGGTTCTCTCTAGTGGTTCTTCGAACAACTCATTAAGGCAACCAATATGCAATCATCGGCAAAGCAATGGCATTCTGGGAGATTCTCCTCAACGATCACGTAGAAAAATCTGCTTGTCTTTGCTCCCTCAATGACACTATAGAGCCTGACATTCATGTCTCTTACACGCAGAGAATATCTAGGAAACACTCATAAAACATTTCATGCATGCTTATACCCTTGGTTTTAGTTGACCCTCCTTTGTATTCGACATCGGCTCCAAAGCTGAGAAAAAAAATTTCCTTTCCTGTCGAATTACGAGAACATTCAGGAATCAAAAACTGATGTGCTATGCTTCTGATCAAATGCCAAAAAAAAACTTTTGATAGTTCTTTGCTTGACTTTTGCTAAAATATCCTAGATCATTCCTATGGCACTTTGCAAATTGGGTACACTCTACCTCAGTGTCAGATCCGTAGTCAGTAGACAATCTTCAGCACCAATGATCCTATGATCTACAACAACGAGCGATTTCGGGTTGAATATGTGCAAAAAAATACTAAAAAACAAATTGTCCCACATGGGATATGCAAATTCGACATAGTGCTTTAAATGAAAGAGAGTCGCATAAAGTAAAATGTCCACTTTATGGTGGAATAGCTCTCCCACTTACCTTTTGTCAACTCCAACCTCGTAGGTTCATCGTTGTTATGTCACCTAGTTTTCTTCCACCTAGTCTGTCTAGGATCTGCCGCTTAGGGGTCTGAGTCTAGGTGTCCCTCGTGCCCTTATCCATCAGGTGTCCACATACTCAGGGTGTCCACCGATGAGTCTGGTCCCATATTGTTTAGGTTTGCGTGTCCTAGCTTAGGTTCTAGGGGTCTACTATATTGTTCGCTAGCAATGTTGGTCACGTGGATGTATGCTAGACCCGTCCAGGTTAGGTCATCCAAGTAGATCACCCTTGTCACCTAGCTTGTAGCACCTAATAGGTCCACCTCAACTTCGGTCCCTTCTCATCAGGCTACTGCAGGTCTACAATATGCGCCACATAGTATGTAGGTTCAAGGCGCATCCAAGGCATAACGGTAGAGTCCAGCTGTGATGTGTCTCCACATAGTGCAGTCAGTCAGTTTGGCCATGTTCAATCAGATCAGAGTGGCACGGAGGTTCGCTCCACCCGCTCTAATACCATGTTGATAAATTAAACAAAATGTATTAATCAGGCAGAGAATAAATAATAAAAGGTAGGCCTAGATTATACCGTAACAACCGTAGCTACCTGGCCGTCTTTAGGTAGGAGTTACAACAATACTAACAACTCACTAATAATATAATAACCAAATCCTATACGCTAACACCATATTGACCAATTCCTCCTAAAGTATTAACTTAAGGATTTATTTAATTATTAATAATATTCAAGGCAATATAATTAAATTACATATCAAGATTTTTATTTTTTTCCTTAATTAAGAACCATTTTTAAATATTGAGAAGATATAATGCTAGTCAATTTTCTAACTATTTAAGGAAACTTGAAAGTTAGAAAAACATTCATTTTATAAAGATAAAGTATCACTATTTAAATTATATTCTACCTATGAAACTATTCTCATTTATGAAAATCGTCTTGTAATCTAGAATCAATATCTAAAGTCTAAAGTGCTAAAAGTTAAAGAAGGGTGGAAGTTCAAAGTTTGGAATTCTAAATGTTATGTTTATTAGGATGATGTCTAAGTTTTTAAATTGGGTATGAAATTTATCTAAGTATAAAAACACCCACCATTGACCTATCACCTACATAGTATACATCTTCAATAGGGTTACCATGAGGGTAGTGCAAGTAACAAAAAAAATTACTTGAAGGTTTACAAATCTAAAAATAAACAAGTCATAATGAAGTTGACTTGAAGGTTTGTAGATATAAAAAAATAGTAGGTCATGGTGGACTTGTCTTGAAGGTTTGCATATTTATAATTTCAAAAGAAGAAATAGTAGGTCATGATAGAGTTGGATTGAAGGTTTGCAAATATAATAAGTAACAGTAGGCCATGATAAATCTAACTTGAAGGTTTATATATCTAAGGAGAAATAACAGGTCATGGTAGAGTTGAAATGTATTAGCTTGAATATTTACACATCTAAGGAGAAATAACAGGTTATGGCAGTGTTAAAATAAATGGTTGTAGATCTAAAAATTAAAAAATAGGTCATGGGAAAGCTAGCTCAAAGGTTTGTAAATATAAGAAGAGATAGTAAGTCACAGTGGAGTTGGATTGAAGATTTGTAAATCTAAGAAGAAATAATAAAATATATATAATTAGAAATTTATAAAAAATAGGGGCATCATCATCACAGAAGCGTTGCAAAGGACGACCATTGGAACTTGAAAAAATAATAATTTGTTCCACTTGAACAAATGAGGCTCTCATTGGTAGGTTTTGGTCAACAAGGCTAAGAAGGAGATTAACTAATGCATACTTGACTTATTAATTAGTGATAATGACAAGACACCTAAGTTGATGATGTATAAAGAGGATGTAGTGGACTACAGTGAAGAGCCTAAGAAATATATGAAAGCCTTAATTTTTTCTCTAAGGAAAAACCTTTGAAATTTGGCATAAGGAGAAAAATGTATAGGGAGGACTTGACTTAGACACATGTCCAAAGATCCAATATAAATTAAACCCTAAACCTAGGGAATAAAAGGAGAGAAATGGAGAAGGGGAAGTTCTATCAAATGAACCAAAGGAAACATTGAAGGGTAGTCAAGCTAGATTAGAAGATAAAGAAACTAAGCAAAAAAAGAGAAAATAAAGCAAAAATATAATATTTTAAGGTGGAAGGAGTTGGTTCAAATGGTTGTAGGTGAAGATCTGATGCTAGAGCAATTTTTATCATTGAAGGACATGGATTTGATAGGTAGATTTATGGGCCACTCCATAAAACCAAAATATTTGATGAGGATATCATTGGACCTTAGGCTTATTTTTAAGCCTAAGATATTTATTTGCATTATATTCACATGATGCATTTCATTCTCAATTTTGGTTATGACTTGTTAGTTATTAGGGTGCATTGGATTTACTATTGAGACTATTTTTATCTCTAGCAGGTTGTTTTGTTTGCATCCATGTTTGTTATTGTAGCGACCCCGGGATGCACGCACCGCTCTTTTTACACTACTTGCAATGTATTAAAAACCCAAAATGAAATGGAGGACAATGAAAAATATATAACACAAAAATAACAAATATGGATATCTTTATTTGTATTAAAACTCGGTTACATGTCGGTCCCTCTTAGGGATACCCATTTCGATACAATAATATTACAAATAGGCAAAGAGTGCTCCTTTCGCAAAGAGGTGGTGCGCTTTCAAAAAGCTTCACGGTTCCACACACAAAAATGTGTGAGGGCTTACAGATGCCTCCTTCTCCAGGATTTTTTCCTATAGGGATCCCTTTTGCTCTCATATGCTATAGATTCTTTTCAATGAACCTATGGCCCTGTAAGCAATGAAACAACAACACACACTTAGATGTCCGAGAATACCTCCTCGAATGAGGTTGTTAGTAATGAATATAACAAATGAAAGCAAGTGCAAATTAGACTAATGCTATGAGTGCAAATTAATGAAATGATGCTATGCTAATGATATGCTAAAATAATGAATCTAATGTCTAAAACCCTAAGTTAAGCTCATGGGCCACTGTCCAAGACAACGGCCGCTAAAGTGACTCTCATCCTCTTTTCTCCAAAGCTATGGATCAAAACTTGTATCTGATGTTGAAATAATGGTTGCTATGCTATCCAATCTATCAGGGCTTTGCCATACACGTGATATCCAAGGGAACTCTCCAAGTCTCGAAAGCTCTCCTCAATGACCTATCCTGATAAATTATATGGATAAATATCTCTTAGATAAAAAATGTCTCTTCTCTTCCCAGATTGATCCTTGGTACTCTTAGGCTTGCACCTTTTATAGTGTGAAACCCTAGGTCTATTTCCAAGCCTAGGAATGAATTTCTCATGCATAGTGAGAGTTAGCGTGAGAAGATTTTTATCTTTCCTATGTTTGGAGCCTAGTTAACTGAAATATAACTGCCAAATTGAGTCTCCTATGCAAACTGGTCATTAGCATGAGAATCTTTTGTCCTTTGTCTATGTTTGGAGTCTAGTTAACTAAAGTCTAAATGCAAACTCAAGTCTCCTATGTGAACTGGTCGTGAAAAAGAATGCAAAGTTACTCCCACTCACCTTTATTACATGTAAACTGCCACTTCTATCCATGATTAGGTCTTTTTGTCGGTAGAACTACTTTTATGGTTTAGCCGATGTCATTTGTAGCAACTAAAATTGGTTGCTATCATCTGCAGTGGCTAAGGTCTGGCCACTCTAGGCTTGAGCGGCTAGGATCTGGTCACTCTAGGCTTGAATGACTAGGCTTGGATGGCTTGAAAAGGCCCCAAATGAGTGGTGAGAACCACTGTTGATTCTTGGAAAGTCCAAGATTATGTCATATGATCTTATGAATGTGTCTATGTGAGTAGCTCCCCTAAGCATGACATGTTTTAGGTATCTACAGTTATATGTGGTTGTCCCTACA
>JAQPPZ010012798.1:0-58812 GCA_028583015.1 Wollemia nobilis | reverse complement strand
GGCATGTATATTTTACATATATAGGATCCTTAGTAAGGATATGTTCATCAACAACCCTGGGCTGATTTTTGTAAAAGATTTTGGGTCAACCTGTAAAACCCGGTATTAATGCTATAGTATCTTATCTACCAAAAAAAAATGTGTAGACATATGTGAAAATATGTTTAATAATACGTGGATGATCTTATAGAGTGTGAATGAAGCAACGATGAGTAGTCACAAAAAGACTATGCCTATGAAATAAGCAAACATGCAATGAACATAATGAATGCTAATGGGTGATAAGTTGATAGATAATGCAAGTGATGGATGAATGATTATGCATGTGTGATCCTATTAAGTGATATTAACACCTGTATGGAGAGGATGTGAGATGCCAATGAAGAGTACACTTGTATTGTGGCAAAATAGTTGTGATGCAATTTTTTTCATTATTCCAAAAAATATTGGATGTTAGGAGGACTTTTAAGAAAGTAGAAAATAATAGTTTGAGCAATCAAACTCATCTAGTAGTTGAAAAATATCCTATAGAAATTGCAACTATTTTGATGAATCTTAAGTCATTCATGGACCAGTGTGTGTAAAGTCATATTTATTTATTCATTTTGAGTGATGTTGGACTAACCAATTGTAAACTTAGTCGTTTAAGCTAGCTCATAAACAAGCGCATAGTGGTCTATAAAAAATAAGGTCACTAATGTGACAAACATGTCACCACTTGGAAGGCATGCTCCACTGCCAAACTGGTATCTATAACCCTAATGGAGATTAACCCCATGATTTATGAACCTGAGGACCTCAAGGATTCAAGCCTCTTGATAATGTTGTTTTCTTTTCTTTTTTATTCTTTTTGTAGTGTTATTTTGGCGTTTGCTTTTATTTTTTGCCTTTTCTTTTTCTTTTTCTTTTTTTTTAGCTTATCCTTTTATCGATCCTTAGGTTTTGGATCATGAAAATTAAAGGATGAGTGAGGTGAATTTTGCCAGGTGGCCATTGTATGCAAGATGTTGCCTTTCCTATGCTTAAAATTTGCTTAGTATTTACAATGTGCAAGTGGCCATGAAATAACTCAAGTTAGCTAGGGGAAGCTTTGAAATGCTTTAGAATTTGACAATAGTGAAGGTTGATTGAATGAACTACAAGTGGTTGAATCCAGGGTTATGCATAAGGGGTCAACTCCAAAATGTATTTATAAAAATTTGGTGAATTAGTTTCAAAATCCAAGTGAATAGTATCAAAACGCATGTAGAAGGTTAACTATTATTAGGGGTAATGTTGGAAATTTAAACTTAAAATGGTCAAATTATTATAAAATTGAGGCGAATTGACCCCCAAAAAAATTGCACCCAAAATTTTTTGGCTAATGGGTCTTGATCAAGGGTCCCAAATATTAGCCAATTCCAAATTTCAAAAATCTTAATTTTAGCCAATTGGCTATAAATAGCTATTATGCATAACCCTAGTTGAATCACTAAAATATTTCCATTATCCAGTATTCTAAAAATAAGATTGGACATCACAACAGTTGCACTAACGTGTGTGTGTGTGTGTTTAACTATTCATTTTTATTTTACAAGATGGCTATATATGGATGTGTACATGAAATAAAATATGTATACCTATGTGTATGTATGGTGGGGATGTACACTCTATTTGTAACATGAAAATAATGCATGAGATGTACTAACAATGAATGATGGTGACATGATTGTAAATATGCAACTAGATATGCAAAATGTGATGCGACTTAGCATATTATTGCTAAAAAATCACTGTACAAGAGTACCCTATGATGATATGTGTAAGAGAAGGGGTAATTGTAAGAAGTATGAAGTTCCTTGTATGGAAATACGTGCAAAATGAAAGTACAAATGTTTAGCAATATCAACATGATTGTTCAAAGATAATGAGAACAATGTTGAAAACTGGACAAGGGAAAGAACGATAGAAAAATAAGGAAGAGAGGAAAGGAAATGTAACTCATAAAAGGTATGTAGTCACTCAAATCATGACCATACAACATTGAAAAGGAATAAAAATAAGTAGAAGGAATAAGGAAGGGGAAGATGATAGGAGCAAATGAAAGGTATGTAGCTGCTCAAAGCATGATCATACAACATTAATCGGGAATGGAAGAGTTTATAAAGAAATAAGAGAGAGAAGAGAACTAAGTCAAAGGTATCTAGTCACTCAAAGCATAGCCATACAACATTGATATATGTTTAGATGAGGTAGATATGGAGGAAAAGAAAGCAAAAGATAAAACAAAAAAGAGGAATATGAAATGAAAGATATGTCGTTAAAGGATGGTTGTGATTTATTTGTATTTTTATTATTGTTATTATTATTTTGTATTTTTGTATTTTTATAAGATCTTGAAAGTGTATTTAGAATAAACAAAGACTCATTGGTATGCATAGATATGGATGATGTTGAGGGGTTCAGGCTCCTCAAGACCTTCAATATTGGCAAGGCGATAAGCTTTGAAACTAAATTTATATGTGATAATATATGGTCCTAACCATTTGGGCATAAATTTATCGTAAATATGGTATGGTTGATTGGTTATTTGTTGATTCTATTTAAGGACCAAATATTTGATTTGAAATTCATGTTGATTTACCTTATTTTTGTAGGCACGTTAGAGGTGATCTTGATAAATGTGTGTATGTTCAATAGCATGGATGTAGTGTGCATCAAGGAGCATTAATTGATCTAATCTTACTTGATGCATTGTATCATCATCAATAAATTCCTATAAGGAGATTCTAAAAGATGAAAGCTCGAGCTCTAGGGGCATGATGGCCTTTGTGCCATAGACTACATAAAATGGTGTTGTCCCAGTAGGTGTTTAAATGTTGAATGGATATACCTAAAGTGTCAATGGCATCTAATTGTACTAATCACAATGAGATTTTGCAATAGTTTTACATAAGATGGCACATATGGTCTTATTTGTAGCTTCTACCTATCCATTACCTTGAGGGTAATATGGTATTGAGAAACTATGTTGAATGTTATACTTAACACATAATGCATGAACATGATTGTTCTTGAAAGGAGTATCATTGTCAGAGATGATCTTTGAAGCTATACTAAAATGACAGATGATGTGTTTTTGAATGAAATCAATGATTTTAGAACCTATCATTTGGATAAGAGGGATTACCTCAATCCACTTCATGAAGTATTTTATAATAGTAATATTGAATTTATGATTATTGGATGAGGCTAGAGTGATTTTTATGCTGATATACAAGCCCCATTGGGAGAATGGCCACATAGATTGGATGAGTTGCAACACTTGGTATGGTAAGTTCCTGAGATCGACATGTTGCTGATATTTGACACATTTCTTCACATACATGCAGTAATAACATTCCATAATAGGATAGTAATAACCCATACATAAAATATGTTTGTTTATGGTCATGCCACTAAAGTGGCCACCACAAGTACCATTATGGGCAGTCATGATAACTTTTTGAGTTTCTTGTGGCTCTAGACAATGCATAAGAATGCCATCATAGTTGTGTTTATAAAGAATGTCTCCTAGCAATATGTAATAGATTTTCATTTATTTAAATGCACATTTATTAGCATATGGTAAATCTATCAAGAGTATACCTAGTTTAATGTAATTCATGAATTGGAAAACCAAGGATCACCAAGTTTGATTTGGAAAAAATTGATGCCAACATAATTAAAAGAAGTAGACATGGTGATGGATGATTGAAGAAGTGTTTGTATAGGAACACAAGTGATTTCATCATGTGGATTTTGTGGTATTAGAGACTCGAGGGAAGCCATGATATCCATGAAATAATTTTTTGATCATGAAGTGGCATCAATATCATACCACTCAAATTGCCAAGTAGCTAATTAGTAACCTATTTATATTGCCTAAGCATTGGGCATTGACATTGACAGATTTCTTTGATTTTGTTGACGATGAGAAGTGAATTACCAAACATTTTTAAGTGTGTAATGCACATAACAAGTGTTGTTTTAAGATAAATGATAAGAGCTTCGTATTTAGTATTGTTTTTTGTGCAAGGAAAGCCTAATTTGAAATAAAATGGGATCAATACCCTTTTTGGTGTATAAAATGCTATGCCTACACCTCCCCCTCATTTTTAGTTGGAGCCATCGAAGAAGAGGGTGAGGTCAACTTGTGACTCAAGTTCCACATATTTTTCATCTTCAATGATATGAAATACTGAGTCATCAAGAAGATCTATGAGAGTGGTTTATCATCAGTTAAAGGAGCTTCAACTAGCTAATCAACAATGACTTGCCCTTTAATGAAATTTTTAATGATAAATTTAAGATCAAATTCAATGAGTAACATAATCCCTTTAATAGTGTGGTTGTTATTATAATTTTTTAGTCGGAGAATTTGTCTAACAAAAAGGTTTGTGCACCCACAAACCTTGACCAACATTGAATGACTGGGGAGCTATGAAAACTATAGCATTCAATATCCAAAGGAGGCCCGTTCCTTGAAGTTCTAGCTAACTATTCCTAAATATGGGGGGAAATGGATGCTAAAAAATAAAGAGGATCTAAATACAAAACTTATAGTGGTGCAGATTAAGCCACATGAAGACATATCCATATTAAGAGATTTCATGACCAAACCAATAAAATGCCTAACGTACTAGCAAATTTGATTACCACCTGCAAAAAATTAGTCACAATGTTTCATATCTAATCAAACTACAATTTCAAAACCAATAAATGAACATGAGCACAAATTCAGAATTCAAAGTAAGTCCCATGAGCATCTAATAGGCCTAAATTAGAAATAAGCAGTCATCATACATACATGCTCTGCAAATGGAATAAACTAGAAGCCAAACAATAATCCCTTTGTATTGATGTGCCAAAATCTTCATATTACACATGAATTATAAAAGCCTAAGAGTCGACATATTTTTCTTCTATATCTTAGTATTTATAGAATTTTTATAATGCTACAGTTGTTAGAATTATTGAGTTGTCATTTATGTTAAGAAAGATATCTTCAAGGGTGATTTAATCATATGAGTTGTCATTGATGTCAAGAAAGATATCTTCAAGGGTGACTTAATGTTGTCATTGATGTCAAGGTAGTTATATTCAAATGTTATTTTATATGATTTAATATTTAAATGAAATATTTAAATATTAAAGTGGAAGGTTTATATTTAAATCAAAATATTTAAATATATAAAAGTTTAAATATTATAATTTGCATGGGCCGACCTCCTTGAGCACACCATACAAAAGTGAAATTAAAATTCAAATGTTTAAATGCATGGGCTGACCTCCTTGGGTATGAACTATGGAAAGCATATTAATATGAGGCAATAATTCATTTTGCAAAGGTGTTGCAATAAAATAAAATATCCTTCAAGAGGAGAGCGAGCAGAGAATAGAAGACAAGGGAGAAAATCCCAGAGAGGAGTGCAGGTTGAAGACCGGAGAGGATGTTCGATGGTGTAGAAGTGATCTTAAGAGAGGCTTTAAATATTTTATCATGCCACTTTGGTCTCAATCAGGTGGTTAGCCTAGTCAGTTGCCTAGCTCACATTAGAGCACTGTGGTGCAAAAGGTCAGAATATTGAATCCCCTTGATGCCTGTTTTGCTATGGTTTTGTTGTTCAAGATAGCATGATGAAGGATCCACATATTTTATTGTGCCCTTTTGGTTTCATTCACTGGGATAGCCCAGTAAGTTGCTTAGCTCGTGTTAGGGAACTGTGATGCAGAAGGTTTGAGGGTTGAATCTCCTCGATGCTTGTTTTGCTAAAGCATTTGTTGTTCAAGATAGTGCAACAAAAGAGTTAAGTATTCTATTGTACCTTTTGGTTTCATCCATTGGGTTATCTTAGTTTGTCATGAGATCGTGTTAGGGCACTACACTACTAGAGGTCAGAAGGTCAAATCTCATCCATGGCTTGCTAAGTTTTGCTGTGCAAGGTAAGGGTAAAGTTTTTAATTAATTTTATAAAAGGGAGATATAAGGAGTTATGTTAAAGTTTTTATTTTGTAAGTCATAAAAGGGAGATATAAGGAGTCATGTTGTTATTATAAAATTTTATTTTGCAAGTTATAAAAGGGAGATATAAGGAGTCATGTTGTTATTATAAAGTTTTATTTTGCAAGTTTTAAAAGAGAGATATAAGGAGTCATGTTGTTATAAGGTTTTGTTTTATTTTTCAAAAGAATATCATTATTATTAAGGCACATTTGGAAGGCAAATACAAAAAAATATATTTTTTCAAGGCAGATTTGGAAAGCACATGCAAAAGGAAGATCATCATTATTGAGGTAGATTTGGAGGGCACAAATTTGAAACAAGTCAAGGCTTCAAAGAATATAGTAAGAGTATTAAGTGTACATATTCACCCAAGCATTCAATTGATAAGGAAGGACAATTTAGCCATATCAAGAAGAAGAAAAGGTGGAAAAGCAATGTATTAGCATCTCCAAGTCAACACATAATTAAGTTATCCAATGCTAGACTTGAGCTACCTTTAAAATGTAATAAATGTGAGATATGTGGAAGCGACTGACTTAATGAATGTGAAGAACATATTGTCCATTTGAAGCTTACTACATTAGTGTATATCATCCTCTATATATTCTTGAAGTTAAAATAATTCTAGATAGAATATGTTTGTATTGCTTTTAGTTGAAGAAAGAAAACTCAAGAAAAAGGTGAAGAATTGATGCCATTATTGATCAAATTTTGGAGTAGATTTGAGTAGTATTTGTGGGCAGGTTTTGGAGCATATTTGAGCAAGTTTTTTTGAGTAGAATTGAGCAAGTATTTATGAGCAGATTTTGGAGCATATTTGAGTAAGTGTTTGTGAGAAAATTTTGGAACATATTTGAGCAGTTTCTGTAAGCAGGTTTTGGAGCAGATTTGAGTAGGCTTTGTGAGAAATTTTTGAAGTAGACTTGAGCAGTATCTATGAGTATATTTTGGAGCAAAATTGAGCAAGAATATTGGTATCTCATGTGGATTGGTGTCCATGAAATTAAGCAAGGGGATTGGTGTCTCCTATGGATTGGTGTCCACGAACTTGGGTGTATCCAGTGGATTGGTGTCCATAAACTTAATAAATGGAATTGGTGTCTCCTATGGATTGGTGTCCACAAACTTGAGCAAGGGGATTGGTGTCTCCTATGGATTGGTGTCTATGAACTTGAGCAAGGGGATTGGTGTCTCATGTATATTGGTGTCCATGAACTTGAGCAAGGGGATTGGTGTCTCCTATGGATTGGTGTCCACAAACTTGAGTAAGGGGATTGGTGTCTTCTATGGATTGGTGTACACAAAATTGAACAATGGGATTGGTGTCTCCTATGGATTTGTGTCCATGAACTTGTATAGGGGATTGGTGTCTCCTGTGGATTGGTGTCCATAAAATTATATAGGATATTTGTATCTCCTATGGGTTGGTGCCCATGAAATTTATTGAAGAAAAATATAAGCAATATTTTTTTTGTGTTTTTATCTTGAGAGGGTGTTTCCACATAAAAGCTTTGTCTCTCATGTGTGTGGTGATTTGTGCATTGTTTCATTATTGTTTTGTTATTGCTTGAAGTTATTGCTTTGGAAAAAAATAAAAAGTTGTATATTATACTATTCACCCCCCCTCTCAGTATAAGCTTGTGATCTTCAATAGCTATCAAATCGTTGATTACCTCAAAATTTGGTTGTTGTTATGTCAAAAAGTCTACCAACCTATCAGAATGCTTGGAGTTATGGCCACCCCAACTACCAAAAAATGGTTTATTTATGTGGTCAGGATTTGTGTCTCCTTGAGTCGTGCCCAACTTGCTATTTGCATCTGATCCCTTGATTTCTACTAACATTTTCTACTAAACTACCTTGTAATTTGCATGATGGTTCATACCATTAAGATCCTTTGACACAAAATCTTGCCCAACAAGAATTGTGGGAAAAAGAGCCATTTTCTTATTAGAGAGTGATTGTCGGATCCTCTATGCACCAATGGGATATCTTCTCATTATTCTAATGGCTTTTGGAAATATACCAGCCTTTCGATAGCTTCATATATTGGCTGAACATATCATCTCTACTTTCACTCATGCCAAATATTTGAGACCTCATCGAGTTTTGGCAAGGTGCAATTTTCCCAGTGCGTTTAGCACTTAGCTTATTTTCTACTCCTACATGTGTCGAGCCTTTGAGAACTATTCGGGTTCTATATGGGTATGAATATTTTGACATTCTTTGAACATACCCATTTCTCCATCTTGCTTATGTTATCAGTTTCTAGAATTTGGACAGGAAATTGGGAGCCTGTCGAGTTTTAGTTGGGCACAAATGTTCTAATGCCTCAAGGACTTGGCCATTTTTTTGCCCAAATTTTTGGGATGTTGTCAGGTTTCGATCGAGTATAATTGTTCCAATATTTTTCAAACTTCACTATTTTCTTGTCTTGGTGAAGGTTGGGATTTTGGTATCCCATCGAGTTCTGACCAGGTACAATTATTTTGATATCCCCTGGATTATCCATTTCACTCCCCTTTTCTTCTTCTAGCCCTAGAATAGATCTTTGACTTTTTATCGGGCTTTAGTCATCGTAGATGTTTTGATGCTCTTGATACTTGGCCTATTTTTCCAAATCCACATGTATCAAGTCTTTATCACTTTGAAATGTTTCAACCAAGGTACAAATCTACCGATATGTTTCTGACTTGGCCACTTGCTTGATTTCACCCTTATCACCTTTCGATCAACAAAAAAGGAATTAGTGCCACCTCGAGGTTCTAGTCAGGCATGGATGCTTTAGCAATCTCATAGGTGAATCTCTTCACCTCCTTTTCACTTTACTCTAATTTCGGTATGGATTTTGAGCTTGTGTTGGAAATATGTTTGGCACTCTTTGGTTTTATTTACAAGAAATAAACCTAATATATAGATATTGATAGTTAGGCATGGGTAGGTGCAAAAAGCACCCATATTCTTGGTGACTCATAGGGGATTTTTTCTTTGAAAAAACAAGGAATACAGGAGGTCAAAAATTTCTTGGACTTAACATTTTATAAGGGGAAGAGAAGGGAAGAAGGATCTAGAAGAAAAGTTGATAAAAATACAATCAATCGAAGCTACAAAAAAGAGGAGGCATAGGATGACGAGGTGGAAACGACATGCTGAGACATCACAAAGAAAAATAAAAGAAGGGTAAAAACAAGAGGAAACAATAAGAAAAACCAATAAAACAGAATAAGACAACAAGAGAGAAGCCACTAACCAAAGAGGTTGGTGACAATAATCAACAAGGAAAATAGAGGAAGGGTAAGGATGCAAAAAAGTAAAAACACAAAAGGAAAGATAATCTAGTGGCTTCCACATAACAACATCAGGATGAATATCTCAATCCATAGGACACCCCCACATATTGCAATCCCATAAACATACCCCACCGTAGCCCAACAAAATTCCAAGAGCAGATAGAATGCCAGAGATATTTTTCATCCTTTTATGGCTCTTATTTTTTATGCAATCTAGCAAGGACCTTCTTCACTTGTTGCCATTCACCATGGTATTGCTCAACTCTGACTGTGCTCTAAGACTCATATTTCTAGAACACTTTTTTAGTTGTGCATAGGGCCTATATATAGACTGTTTACCCTACCTTGGACAAATTTGGCATGCACCAAATCGCATGGAGGTCCAATTGGCATGTGAGTCTAGATCCTACTTTCTAGGTATCTTCTCTACCATTGATTTCATGTCCATAGAGGCATGGCATATTGTTTTTCTTACACGAGTCCCAAATTTTTCTCCATGTGATCTTGGATTCCCAAGGATAGCATGTAAAACCTTTTGTACTCGTTGAGCATTATTCATTGGGCTACAAGGTCACAAACAATAAAAGATAGAAAATAAGAATAGAGAATGAACAAAATTGAAGAAAACAAGGAGGTAGAAATGAAAGTGTTAAGATTCCAAGAAGTGACCTAGGAAATCTCCTTATGCTTTTTAGTTTATTATTTCTGGTGCCTTGGCCAACACTGACAATTAATTGTTCAATAATTTTATCTACAAGCCATGAGTGGCCATACCTTCATCATAAATTTTATTTACTTTTTTATTATTTACTTAAAATTTTGACATACTTGGCATGCTTGGGCAATAAATGTTGTAGGTCATCCTATGAATTTGTAATGTCTAGACCATATAACATCGAACTTGAGTTATTATTCATGCTTATCCTGCTACATTCTATAGTCATTCTCAGATCTCACAGAATGCCATCTAGGTATAGTACTTCCTCTTGGGATCAATAAACCCAAGTTATAACTAACCAGCAAAGGGTGCGTGCCCATCCAGTTTTTGGCACCTAAGTCATTTAAAGAGGGGGTGTAGGTGTTGTCTCCTATTTGAGCTTATATTATTTGAGGCCCATACTTCATTTTGACTTACTCCTACCATACTTTGATTTATTATCCAAACACTACTATTGTCATACATTGATTTCCAAGAGGTTAGAAAATTGATAGTTGGCTCTCCAAAGATTGCTATGGTAGGGAATATGCCATATGTCCTAGTATGGGGTGTCCATGTTGACTGTTCCTTATCAAAGTTGAAATAATACCAAATTTTAGTTGGTGCGAGGGGGGTCCTTCAAATAATTCATGAAAGTCTATAGACCTTCCCTCCGTTAGCTCTACTGATTTGTGGGAGAATATGGTAACAAGGAGAGCTGGGAAGGCAATAGTTCCTAAGAATTCATATTTTGTGCTAGCTGGGGCAAAGTTATAGTGCTGGTATTTTGCTTGAAATAAAATGCTACCTTACCTACATCTTCATCTATTGGTGTCCAAACCTCTACCAACATTTCCCATTCTACCAAGGTTTTGCTTTCATAGGAGTTGATGGGGAAAGCATTATCCATCATTTGGGTAAAGCCTAACGTATATCTTTCAGGGGGTGGGTTTGACAAGGTTTGACATGAATAAATGACATCCCTCAGGGGTAAATTTTTTGCTTGAATTAATATATTTTAATCTCACATAGTCTCCTTGTAAATCTCTAGAAACCTCTTCTCTTTGGATTTTTGAATAATAAGATTTATATCTGAGTAGAAAGCTTGGGTATAATATAGGTATGCCTAAGTAGGGGATGGCTAAAATTCATAGGGAATCCTTTTCCAAGTTCTTTTGAAATGGATGTTAAATTCAATGATATTCTCTTGAGGATCACATTTGATGAATAAAAACTAATTTAGCATCAAGAAGGGGTCCCCTAAATCATCAAATGTGTTGATGAGCGATTTTTACTAAATCAACCCATGTAAAAATACTTCCATCCTCCAAGGACTTATACCATAGTAATACCCTTCATTTGAGAGAGATAATGAGGAGTTTGAGCATTACATCTTCATGCATGATATTATGAATCACTGCCAAGGAAGCAACATCCTGGCAATGTTCAAATGTAATTTTTTTTGTCCCATAAAAATTTGTCATAGACTTCAAGGAACTCTTAGGAATATCATGAAGGTTTTGAATATTTAGAGGGCCTGCAAAATTCCAATAGGAAAACTTGATTTGATCCATCATAGCATTTGGATCCTTGGAGTCATCAAATGAGCATAACTTCTTTGCTAGTGAAGTCAAGGCTACTCATCAAACCTTGAGTATTCCAGGGGATAAATATTTAATAATGATGCAAAAGGACAACTACTCATGAATCTTGATTATTTTTTAGTAGAGTCACCAATTTTTTTTTATTTCAAAGGCAATTGATCTTAAGAGTAAGGTTCAATCTAGAGGGGAATTACCAGGTGATAAACAAAAATGTAGATAAATTGGAGTATCACCAATATCTGATAAATCTAAAGCATTGGACCAGCAAGTCCCATTGGGTATTCCAAAAACTATTGAAGTAGAGAAAAATGGTGCACCAAATTAAATAAAAACATTGTATGTATCTATGTCCTATTGCGTATGAGCATCAAGCGGAAGCATGCAAGTACATGGAAAGATAACAACTAACAAGAAGTAAAGCAAATCAAATGTATTTATTATTAATTGAGATGATCAGAATTCCAAGTTAAAATGCTTCCCCTTGAGGGCTCAAAATGGGTGATACAAATTTTTACAACTCGGGTGCCCAAAAGGGTCAAATATCTGAAAGAAATCCAGTGCACATCCACTTTATTTCCTCATACCCACAATCAAAGTGGGTGGGCCAAAGTTTCCACCAATTGAGTCTTTAATCTATGATGTCTTAGTCTACTTCCCAATGCACTGTAATGACCTACACCCACACAAAATAAAACCATAATCATCAAGTGGTGAGTGCGTATGGTAAAAAGCATGTAATCCCCACAGGGGCGAGATGACTAATGATGAGAAAATGCATCAAATTGATTCCAAATGACAAAACATGAAATGGGTATGTAGAATGAGAGGTTTTGGGAATATATCACCAAAAATTGTACCAAAATTGTAGCCGATGGGGTGTCGTAATTGAGGTGATCGTTCACAACCTGCAAAATCCAAAGAAAGCAATTTACTATCCTACGCATATCCAAAATATATGAAAATTGGACAGAATACATAAGATGCTATTATAAGAAAATCCATTTTATCAAACTTGCAAAATCAATTATAGTTTGGATGTTCTCTCAGATGGCCATCGGATACCTGTAAGAGACCCTTCAAAATACTAAAAAGGTGATATCTCAACCAATTTAGCTCAGAATGACATAAAATTTGAACTGTAGCACAATATAAGCATGTACAAAATATATATTTAAAAAAAATCAAGAAATCATGTATGGATTTCTATTCTATTTGGGGTGGAGTGAATAGGACTATCACAAATTGGGAGGCACCCGGGGGTGGAGCACCCACTGAATCTGCCTAAATTTTACCACTAATTCAAATTAGGAATGGTGCAAAATACTATAAGATGCATTGTAATCAAATTTTAGGTGGGAATTCACTCGATGGATTTGGTTTTGTAAACAAATTGTGCCTCTTTGAACCACCCGATAACCTCCTTCGCTAAGAAGAGATTTTGAAAGAAAGAGAGCACAATAAGGTGGAAAGAAATCCTGTCAGCACTCTATTGCATAAGCCTAAAACTCCTCTCCTTTTTGGTATGGAAAATGTCTCCACTTTATAGCCTAAGTAGGCCTTAAGTTCAAAAGGCATACGAGGGCATGCGAGGCATGAGGTGCCACTTGGCCACCATGGTGGCATGCGTTGGAGGGAGAAGAGAATCTCTCAATTTGGCCTCCATCATGGGATGGAGAATTAAGATGTTGCATGCCCTACCCTCCTAGCCATTATAGACCAAAAATGTAACCGTTGGTAGGCACAATTTGTCCAGGCTTGACTTTTTTCCAGTCAAACCTGCTATTCACTCCACCCCAGAGTGAATACTGCTATTCATTTTGGGGTGAAGTGAATAGGATCCGTATTCATCCTGGGGTGGAACAAATAGCAGAAGGGTGTCCAAAAAGTACCAAAAGTGGCCTATAACCTTTCAAAACCTTGCACTAAATGGTTAGAACCACTTTATACCTCTTGAGGGCTGCCCTAGGGGCCTTGGTGTATCGCTATGTCACTATTTGTGGTAGCACAATCAAATTGACTAGTTTTTGGTGTCTACAGATACCCCTTTTTGGGATGCATTGTGTGCAACACAACACCGAGCAAAAATAGATGACTAAAAATGTTCAATGACTAGGTTTACTCAATAACCTAACCAACTTTAGATGCCCCAATCCTGGAAAGAGCATGCATCCTTGAATCCTTGCTTTTGACGAGCTAAGGATCTTACCTTGTCTTGGATGTTGCTCAATCATGAAATGAGGGTTCCTGGCATTACATATGCTTACTAAATGCCAAGTGTTTTAATTTGGTGCTTTGTGCTTGTTTGCTGCCCCAAGCAAGGGCGTGATTGTCTTTGTCAAAGATTCGTTGGACGATCACAATTTGCATGATTGAGTGTACGCTTGTTGGTTTAACTTGAATATGACTACCCCCTCAAACGATGATTCAATGAGGGAATGACCCATGAGAGAAGTGATAAGTCACTTGACCCAAATGATTGCTATTGGGATTGCCTTCAGATGTACTCTTTAAAAATTGACATGATTTTGAAATGATCTAAATGGTGCTATACGTGTTTCGTGGAAGCAAGAGTTTGAAGAATTCATTCCCATGGGGCGGTCCAGCCACAATGGATTTCTTGGGGATTAAATTAATAATTTATCCATGCATCCATGAAAAATTTATATTTTGTATTGACCCTCAATGAATTTAATTAGATGCGATTTATTTTTGGTGGGTTGTGAACCCTTTTCTTTGCAATTACCTGGAGGAAGGAATAAAAACCTCGCTCCCATGGGCCATTCCATCCATGGTGGCCTTATTAGGGGTTGAAGTTAAGTTATTTTGAGGCATCCATGAGTGTTATTATTTACCTCTTTATTACTACAAAAATTTGACCAAAATAGAGCTATTTTTGTGGGTTTTCGGACCCTTTTGGTGCCTTTTGAATTTGTTTTGCCCTATGAACCTTGTATTCGCTCAAGGGTGGAGTGAATACAAATATTGCATTCATACCAGGTTGGAACAAATGGGTAGAAGTATATTTTCCCCACCCTGGGGTGAATAGGACAATTTTTGCCTATATAAACTTCAAAAGCAATTTTGGGCTCATTATTGCATGTTTACTTTTGCAGTTTGAGAGGTGAGGAGGAGGAGAGTAATTTTGCATAGTGAAGTGCTATCAAAATCATCTCATGCCATCATGAGTCAACGAGCAGAGGCATCTAGTGAAGGGGCTAGTGCAAGGAAGGTAAAATGCTAACTCAAGTGGCCTCGCTTATTATGAGTGTGATACATGCTGCTTTTTTTTTGTGTTTTGATGTTTTATTTTTATTTTATCTATTATTTTTCTAGGTGATGAGTCGGTATCACACACTGAAGCTCTTCGGGACTACACAACATGCTTTGACTAAGGTTTAATGGGAGTGGCTTGATGCCCTAGGGATCAAACATGTTACTCGGTTGGAGCTGATGATAGGTGACCGAGCTTACCTGACAGTGCTGATTAACTTATGGGACTCATGCACCAATACATTCCATATATTGATGGGAGAGATGACGATGATGCTAGAGGACATCTACTAGATTTTGAGGATTCCAATAGAGGGGTAACCCATCTGATCATCACACTATGACTTGAGAGGGGTAGTGTTGATGAGGTACTTCAGGGAGGACGTGGATGCGACAGAGTTGGACTGTCAAACTGGAGGGATATTTATTGGGTACTGGTATGATGATGGGGTTTTGGGGCTAAGACATGTATTGTTTATGACCCTCATTGCCAATAGGCTTATCCCATACTTTTTAGGAGCCAAGTTCCCATGGAATCTGCTAGATCTGGTGTTTTCCCTGGTAGAGTGCCCTACGAAGGAGCCCTTGGTGATGGCATGAGGGATGATCCTTTTGGCACAACTATATGATGAACTGTATGAGATCCACTACTAGAAGTGGAAGGGCATAGGGTGCAATTTTCTATTACAGTGTTGGAGCTGGTAGCACATAGCTATGGGGTGATCGTAGGGCTTACCCTGGTCGAGTTGGGTGTAATTAGTGGAAAGAGATATAGGATATGGAATCCTATGGCATACAGTGTAGGAGAGAGGATAGAGTCAACGGTTTGTAGATGATGTAGATCACTATGCCAATCTATTTTCTTGCTAGGCATCAATCCAGGTGTACTGGTGACCATACAGGGATTGTCTAGTCTGGGCTAATGTCGAAGAGCAGCTCCGACGGGTGAGGCAAGGTAGATGGGTGATTTCTCGACATGGTATTGAGCGGGATTACTTCCCATTTGCTATGTTCATTCGATAGTTTGGGCTACAGTAAGGGTTTTCTGGGGAGCCAATGTTGTATCGACATCACAGGGATGATCAAACACTAGCCTGTCCAGAGGTGGAGGAGGTGGATGAGGAGTCAAATCCTATGATTGACATTCCAGATATAGATGATGTTGGGACCATAGGGGAGTATGACTCATGGAGTGTGATGTGCCAGTGGTGAGAGATAGGTCCCCTAGGAGGTGAGGCAGTTGGGGGGCCTATGAGGTGATGTCGAATGCTCTAGGGAAGCACCAATTTGGGGGTGATGGGCAAGGTGATCTCCTAGACTTGGGAGAGAAGGGTGAGGATATGGATGTGGAGGAGCCCATGGTAGAGGTACTATATGATGCACGGGATGACTGGTCCATAAAGTTGGAGGTTGAGCTGGCTAGGGTTACGCATGAGAGGGATCTCCTGCAGGACCAGCTGAGAGCTCAGGGTCCAAGGTAGGAGGGGTCTAACATGGAGGATGTGGAGTAGCTATGAGCATAGGTGTTGCAACTGTAGTCCATAGTGGAGACTTATTAGTTGTGGGGATAGCGGAGGTAGGCCTACATGGATAAGCTAGAGATGGAGGTGGTGCACCTTGGAGGTCGTCTTCCAGATGACAGGGAGAGTAGTAGATCATATTGATCTCAGTGGAGCGAGACAATGTAGTCCTCCATTCGGTAGAGGGAGGACAATACTAGTGGCAGCAGTCATAGGGGGTCCCAGTGGACCTGCACCACTAGGGACAGTGTGATTTGTAGCATCGATCCTACATGACCATGGTGACATAGACTAGTGGGATTATTTTTTTTTGGGTTTTGTTTTTGTTTATCCTTGTGAGGTCGGAGGACCCACTTTATTGTAGCCTATGGGTATTTTTGGAAACTATGATGTATATTTTTACCCCATATATATATATATGAGATTATGTTATGATCATCTGTGTTCTTATTTTGATTTTTGCTTTTATGTTTATGTTATGCATGTGGATGCAGATGTTTATATTTATGCGATGTTTATATGATGCGATATTTATATGATGGTATGCAATTGATAGCTATGTGTTTTGAACTTATGATAATGATGGTATGTAGTGATCTAGATTCTTATAGATGTTATTTACGATGGATGCACATGAGTGCGATGTTTTATTGTGAAAAGCATGTTTAAAGTTATTTTATTGTATGCGTTTGACTTATGATGATGTCACAACATGCTGGTGCAACGTATGTATTGCATTATTTACATGATGGTAATATATTTTAAATGAACATGTATGCTCTAATAACTTAAAACATAAGGAATGAATGCGATTTGTGTTTAAAATCTAATGGAAGACACCACAGAATGTGTACCAATCATGAATGTAATTGAAAATCCTCATTACAAGAATTTAATCAATTAATCACCCATATATGGAATGCAATGATATGAGATGGTATGATGATAATGATGTTATATGTCACTCTAGATTCCTTTCTTGTAGTTTAATAGATATGCATGATATAGTCAATGGCTATCTAAATATTTTTTTTGATATCCATCCGATATCTATCCTATATCATGAGAACTTTGTGCTTAATGTAATGATGCATCAGATATTTAATACGTTGCAATGTGATGATTGGATGACTTTTATTTTTTTTTATGTTTTGTGAGCTTTTGGTATCTTGTTGCTTTTAGAGGAATTTTGAGGGTTTTCCATGAGACTCAAACACCCTAGTTGACTTGACAAAAGTTGTACACTGACCATACTAGACTTCTGAGATATAAGGCTTTTGTTAGGATAGGCCAAAATTGTTCATTATCCCTGTGTGCACATGAATATATTAATATAAGACATGAGAGTTCCCCAATGTCATGCAGGATTATTTCATCCCATTGCTAAGATAAGGGTTCCACAAATGTCTTATCTAAATCTAGGTTTGGATTTTAGTTGGACTAAGCCACTAGATGATGTAGGACACCTGAAGCTAGCTCTTCCTAATCTCAAAAATTGGTATGCATACAAGCGAGGTGCAAGTGTATCAGACATATCATCATGCAAAAGACTAGGTAGTTTCGATAATTCTAGGCATTCAGGCTCGTTTCCTTCTTTTATTAATTTTTTTTTGGGATACTTGCTCATGTGTAGTGATTATAATCATTGTTTTATTTGTGTAATTTTGTTTTGAACAAGGGATTTATTGAGTGATGAGAATAACTATTTCTTGTGCGTTTGATTTGTGCACTTTTTGACTTTGTAATTTGATTTTTGTAATATTTGAGGTTTGCAAATGTTTGGGGATGTACTTTGATGATTTTTTTGCTTCAAAAACTTCCCTTTGGAGATTTTGCTTTGAGTGGGAACTATTTCTGGGAGATCGATCTAGGATATCGATTTATGATACCAATATGGGATATCAATCAGGGATGTCGATCTATGGGATCAATCTAGGGTATCAATATTGAGGATTGATGTGGGATATCACTCTGGGATATTGCTCATTTTATCGTAAGCAAGGGATTCTAGGTAGGGAATAAGCCTGTCCTTTTACCAATTGCCAAAATTTCCCAAGCAGTCTGCATAAGGGGATAAGCAAGAATAATTCCTTTCACCTCAGGATACATGGTCCTGCTTCATGGCTTTCATATTTCCCTAGTACTTATTAGGATTGTTTAATTTATTTATTAGTGATAGAATTCTTATATGCTAAGGGCTATACTAACTAGACCTTATCTACAAAAGCAAATTAGGATTTATATCAACTCTTGAGAAGACCTCTAGGTATGGTTGAATGACCAGAAAATCCTAGTATATTCTTCATAGAAATAATTTGTTTGTGTTGAAAAACACAATTACTCACATGAATGGTGAATTATGATAAATGCAGAGGTGAATGATTGAAACACAAACATGGTGTTGTTTGTAAGACTGAAAAACACAATCCATTATGCTGTGGAATGCAACAGATGAAGGATACTTATATGTAATGCAATGATGAGATGCGTGCAGGACTAGAAATACAATGAGTCAAATGACATGTAATTTTTTTGAATTTTAACATTTTGATGATATTTTTTATTTTTGAAGACATTGTTGAAATGCAACGTAATGCAATATTTTTATCTTTTTGCTATTTTGATAGTGTTTTTGCATTTTTTATTGATATATGTATTGAAATGTAGTATGATGCAATGTTTTTGGATTTTGATATTTTGATAATTTTTTTATATTTTTGGATTGATATATGTGCAAATGACCAACGGGATTATTGGGGGCCATTGGGGCATTTTGGGGTGGCCTAGATGGTTCTAGACCGTCTAAGAGCATTTTAGGTTGACCAAGTGGGATATAGGTACCCTTGGAGCATTTAGGAGTGACCTAGATGGTTTGAGACCGCCTAGGAGCATTTTAGGTTGACCAAGCGGGGTATAGGCATCCTTGGAGCATTTTGGGGTGACCTAGATGATTTGAGACCACCTAGGAGCATTTTAGGTTGACCAAGTGGAATGTAAGCACCCTTGGAACATTTTTGGGTGACATAGATGTTTTGATACCACATAGGAGCATTTTAGGTTGACCAAGTGGGATATAAACACCCTTGGAGCATTTTGGGGTGACCTATATGGTTTAAGATCACCTAGGAGCATTTTAGGTTGACCAAGCGGGATATAGGTACCCTTGGAGAATTTAGAGGTGACCTAGATGGTTCAAGACCACCTAGGAGCATTTTATGTTGACCAAGTGGGATATAGGCACCCTTGGAGCATTTAGGGTTGACCTAGATGGTTTGAGACCACCTCGGAGCATTTTAGGTTGACCAAGCAGGATATAGACACCCTTGGAGCATTTTGGGGTGGCCTAGATGGTTCTAGACCACCTAGGAGAATTTTAGGTTGACCAAGTGGGATATAGGCACCCTTGGAGCATTTAGGGGTGACCTAGATGGTTTGAGACTGCCTAGGAGCATTTTAGGTTGACCAAGCAGAATATAAGCACCCTTGGAGCATTTTGGGGTGACCTAGATGGTTCGATACTTCCTAGGAGCATTTTAGGTTGACCAACCTACCTTAGGCATGGAATGGCCACAAATGAAGTATGTTCAAGGTTTCAGGATCCTTGATACCTTCAAGGGAAGCTAGGTGATAAGTTCTAGGTCCTATATGACTGGTAATGACATAGGGACCTAACTAGTTGGCCGTAAACTTATCCCTCATATGGGGCAACAAATTTGAATTCTAATGGTTCTCCTCTAGAACGAGGTCACCAACCTAAAAGTCTCGTAGGTGAAATTTCATATTATAGGCTCTCTTAATTCACTCTTGATAAATGCGCAAGTGCTCCAGAGCATTAATGCGATGTTCATCAAGCAACATAAGTTGATCTAGGTGAGCCTGCCACGTAGTGTCATCATCAATGAACTCTTGCATGGATATGTGCAATGATGGTATCTCTAGCTATAGAGGCATGACTACCTCGGTGCCATACACTAGTAAAAATGGAGTAGC
Source organism: Wollemia nobilis (assembly GCA_028583015.1). Taxonomy (NCBI): domain Eukaryota; kingdom Viridiplantae; phylum Streptophyta; class Pinopsida; order Araucariales; family Araucariaceae; genus Wollemia; species Wollemia nobilis. Next base: position 38,416 of record JAQPPZ010012798.1, on the reverse strand, counting down.
CCTAGTAGGCATCTGAATACTAGTGTGATAAGCCCATAGAGCAAGGGGTATATGCGTATGCCAATCTATGTGACTCTCTCTAATAGTTTTCTTGAGAATGGCAATCAATGTTTTGTTAGAGGCCTCTACTTGCCCATTTTCTTGTGGATAGTAGGGTGTCAAAAAACTATGCTAGATATTATACTTTGCTATCAAAGCATGCACATATATTTTTTAAATGATGTCCCATTATCCAAAATGATCTTGGATGGAATACCAAAATGATAGATGATATTATGCAATAGAAACTCTGCTATGTGAGGTCCCATTGTAGTGGTAAGAGGAACTGCTTCCACCCATTTAGTAAAATACTTGGTGGCCGTTATGATAAATGTGTGATAGCCCAAGGATGTGGGGGATATTTTCCTGATTAAATCCAACCCCTATTGTGAAAATTGCCATACCAATTGGATCGGTTGCAAGGCTTGATAAGGTACATGTGTCAAATTGGCATGATGCTGACACTTCACGCACTTCCTCACATATACACAATAATATCTCTCTAAAGTTGGCCAATAATAGCCCATGTAAAGAATGCGCTTGGTGATGGCCATGCCACTAAAATGGCCATTGCATGTACCATCATGTTCTTGGGTGATTGCCCAAGTCAACTCTTGATGCTCTAAGCAGCGAAGGAGGATCCCTTCATAGCTCCAATGATACATAATGTCTCCTAGCAAGACATATTTTGTCACCTTCCTTCTAAATGTTCTTTTAGTAGCATGGGATAGTCCAGGAGAGAGGTTACCAAGCTTTAGGTATTCCCTAATTTATGTTGATCAATCCTATTGTGAAGAATCCTCAGGCACATGAATGACCTTTCCCTCTCGATGTTCATCCCTAACAAAAGCTGATTGGGGAATAACTTGTAAGAATAGCATTGTGTTGCTATCAAACTGGATTTCTAGGGAAAAAATTCCCCCAATCAGCCTGGTTCAAGCATTCGTGAATGTGCTAGAATCTCTCTTGATGAGGTTCAATTTGAATTAAGTGGACTTCTTGCATGACTTTATTTTTCTTACGCTCAACTGTAAAATTGCAAGAGCATTTTAACCTGGATGGTAGTCATCTGATCCATAGGGTCTTGCAAGATCAAGGACCCCAGAGAGGCCATTATATCCACAAAATTATTAGATGATCGAGGGAGTACCTCGATGTTATACCATTCAAATTTTTCCAGGAATTTATCCACAAGGGCTTTGTAGGCTTGCAGGACTGGGAATTTACATTAGAATATCCCCTTGACTTGGTTAACAATGAGCAAGGAGTCACCAAGAGTGTTGAGCTTCTTTATTTTTATGGTGACTGCCATATGAAGGCCTATGATTAGGGCCTCATCCTTGAAATTATTGTTGGTGCATGGGAAATCAAGTTTAAATAACAAGGGTATGGGAGACCCATGCGGTGTGAAAAACATGATTCCTAAACCACCCCCTTGCTTGCATTTAGAGCCATCAAAAAATAGGGTCATATCGGCCTACATCTCAAGCTCGTAAAATATGGTGATTCAGATATTTGGAAGACCCCATCATTGGAAATCTCCATGCTAAGAGGCTGATCATCCTAGAGAGGAGCCTCTACGAGTTGATCGACGATGACCTAACCCTTAATTAATTTTTGTCCAACGAACTCAAGTTCGAACTCCATCAACAACATGATCTATTTTGCCATTTGACTACTATGATAAGTGCGGCTCATCATGTAGCACAATGGATTCTCCTTAGATACAACATACATGGTATTACTAAGCATGTAATGTTGTAGCTACTTGGTGGTGAAAACCATCGCTAGGTATAATTTCTCAATGTATGCATACTTGATCTCATAACTGACCAGTGTGGTTGAGATAGTAAGTAGTCTGTTCCTTATGAAATTCATTGTTTTGGGCTAACATGGTGCCCAATGCAATCTCAGTGGCTGAGATGTATAAGCAGAATGACACTCCTGGCCTAGGTGGTGCCAAAACTAGTGGCAAATCCATGTACTATTTTATTGCATCAAAGACATCTTGACACTCATCATCCCAATGGAATGTGACCCCCTTGTGCAAAAAAATGTTCATGGGGTGACACTTCAACAATTGTGCTATGAAGTGCTTGATGGATGTGATCTTGCCCTATAGACTTTGGAGTTGCTTGATCGTGGTTGGGGGAGGCATCTCGAGGATGGCCTTGAACTTATTAGGGTCCACTTAAATGCCTTGCTTAGAGATGATAAACCCCAAGAGCTTTCCATATGTTATGCCGAAGACACACTTCTTGGGGTTCACTCTCATGTTATGTTCAATGAGGCAGTCTAGTACTTTGCTCAAGACCTCAAGATGATCATGATGTAGCAATGATTTAGCCATTAAGTCATCCATGTAATATTTTAGAATTTTATGCATGTAGTCATGGAAGATGTACATCATGGCACGTTGGTAGGTGGCACCAGCATTTTTAAATCCAAAGGGCATGACCTTGTAGCAAAATATCCCCCAAGGCATTGTGAATACCATTTTGAGCTAGTCTTCTAGGTTGATACGAATCTAATTGTACCCAAAGAAACCATCCATAAGGGACAATATTTTGTGGCCCACTATGGAATCTACTAGGGTGTCAATGCTTGGAAAAGGGAAATCATCCTTAGGACTCGCTTTGTTTAGGTCTCAAAAATTAGTGCAAATGTGAATCCTCCCATTGGGCTTCTTGATGAGAACCATGTTGGAAAACCATGGTGGATAGTCTATAGAAATGATAAACTAGGCATCCAAAAACTTATGTAGCTCATATTTGACCATCAAGGCCACTATTGGATGCATATTTCTAAGATTTTTCTTGATCGGCTTGGCCTTCATGTCAAGCATCAGATTGTGGGTTACTAGATTTGGATCCAGTCCTGGCATGTCTTTATAGGACTATGCAAAAGTTGTCTTCTTCCTAGTGAGAAGGGCTATGTAATCGATTTGCTCTTTAGGGGATAGACTTTCCCCTAGCTTGATATACTATGGATTCTCCGGATATGAGTTGATGTCTTTATCAATCATAGGTTCGATTGACATATGCGATCCCTCCTCCAAGTAGTGGGGGGTAGGGATCAAATGATGTCATCTATTCAATTTATATCATCAATGGGAACCTCATGTTCATTCTCAACATGTAAGACATCATGAGCGAGCCTTGGAGAGAAGAGAAATGGCTATAGCATATCATCGCAAGACCAGTACTTAGAAGATAATGGGGGTGAATCTCCCAAGTCGAGGTGCAATGGCTTTAACAGGTTATTTGGATCTCGCAATGGCTCAAAAAAATCTATGGAAATCATATTGATTGACAAATTATTTCCCCTAGGTGGATACGGGTGACCATGGTCCTCTGGATGCAACATTACCTAAGGAGGCGAATGCGGAGGTGGTGGAATGACAGGAGGTGGTTGATGCGGTTACGGGGGAACTTGCCCTTCATGAGGTAGGATCTGACACCAAATGGGATCTTGTAATGGGAATAGGTATAGAAAGTACTCATCATTCTCATCCCAAGGGATGATCTACGCATATTCTCCATCAAAACTATTAGAGTCAATTGGTGTGACTTCGTAGTTTGACTCATCATTTGTTGTCCACTCATAAGGGGGCCCTGGATCTTCTTCCTCACCATCATGGGGAAGAGTGCATGAACCTTTGTCTCTATCGTAGGATTGGATACCATCTCAAGGTGGTTCGTCATCTCCAAAGGGTATAGGGAAATATTCCCCCAGTGAGTAGACTTGATTAGGGTTGGAAAAGGGGTTGCAGGCCAACTCATATCTGTAATTGAGGCATAGGCACTCCATGCCATCAGCAAGGATATTCAAAGGTAGGGGGTTGTTGTGTCCCAACCTTGACTTATCATATGTCATCTGGTACTAGGGTTGTAACGGAACTTGTGTGCCTTGCTCATACAAGCTTGACCTAAAACCATGTTAATTGCATAGGTCAAGATACTTCAGGGTAAAGTTAGGGTTAGACAAGTAGTGTATGTCTCCTCCAAAGGGATCTTCATCCTTACTTTTGGTAGGGTTCGATATCGCAGTCAAGTCCTCCATAAACAAAATTTGTTTGATTAAGGGGAACACCTAGGGGCATGATAGTACCTATGGGAAGATGGGGTCTACCCATGTCTTGCACTGACTCTATAGCAAGGCTAGTTGTGACCTCCCTAACCATGTATTCTCCTAATCCTATGGAAGCCAAGTGAACTGTCACCTACAGATATGGATAAAAGAGTGACGAGAGCGAGATCTGATCTAAATCATCTTCCATAACTTGTGGTAGCTCTTCATCATCTAGGCTAGGCATATCCTCTATGGATATGGTGTATATGGTCGATTGTATCTCATCAATGGGTTTCTTCCCTAGGTTCCTCAATAATGGTTTCATCAGCCTAGTGGGCATCAAAGGGGGCACCGATGATGAGGAAGGTATGTCATGCGATGATGAGGGGGTCAAACCTTGACTAGATTTATTCGGTTGGAAATCCAGATGTGTCAATGGTAAGGTTGACTCGAGTATCTACTGCACCATGTTACAGTACTTGTAGGGCTCTAGGTCCATAGGGATGACATGAACTTGCTCTTCATGGGTGTACTTGAGGAACTGGTGAGCAATGGAAGGGATACACTTCATGTCCCTAATCCATGGTCTACCCAATAAGATATTGTATGCCATATCACCCTCTAGTATGTGGCATAGCATCGAGATGGTCTTCTCTCCTACCTAGATAGGCAAGATAATCATACCAACTATCAAGCATATGGTATCATTAAAGGCTCAAAGGGTGTATGTGGATGGGACAATATGGGATATTGGGAGCTTCATGTGTTTGAGAGCTATTGTAGTGTTGATATTGCTAGAAGATCCTATGTATATAAACACTCTCTTGTATGGTGTCCAATTTACACATGCAACGATGTGCAAGGGAGGGTCTACCATATCATGCGGAACTAGTTTGAGCTCATCTTATCGAAAGGCTATCACCAGTTCAGTGCACTGTCTGACATGCCCCATGAAATTATTGAAGGAGTTGGACTCTTGGGGCTAAATCTCTATGGCCTTAATGATATCCATCAAAGCCTCTCTATGAGGTTACTATTTTTTAATCAGCTCATATATGGAGAGCTAGGTAGATGTTGTTCTCAAGCTTTGAGTGAGATTACTCTTGAGGGTGGCCACAATCCTAGGTGGAAGGCTTGGTAGAGGAGGTGATGGTTGTTGTGATGTTTATGGAACATCACTCTAAGATATAGGTGGTGCGACTAGATTTGGGTACCGCCTATTTCTCATGATAATACTGATCATGTCAACATACCCCCATTAAGGAGGGGCATGACAAACCTCATTCACTTGGGGCACTGGCTTGGCCTACTCTGCATGGGCAGGCAAGGTATCTTTGAAGACCTCCATCTATTGGTTGTTTGGTGTGATAGGGTTGTCTACCTGAAGGTCCTTTCTATAAATCATGTCTTGTACCAAGTTTTTAAACTTGTAGCACATGTTCACATCATGCCCATTTTGGATATGAAATTTTTAATATAGGTATTCTTTGTATCCTTTGGTCCTGGGTGCATTTGGGTCGATAGGATGAATTTCAGGTAGGTGAATCACACTAGCCTCTAAGAGGTGGTCAAACAATGAGTCCATAGAATCTATAATGGGCATGAATTGTTACTTACGGTGATGTTTTTGATTCTGCCCTTGACTATTCTGATTGTCCTTAGTATAGTCCTGGTGAGTGGTCTGATAATTAGGCTTTTGAGGTGGCATAGCTTTCACTAGGCTCGAAACACTAAGGGTAACTTTATTTACTACTGCTGGCTTGGACTGTGTTGGGGTGCTCTTGGCATTCTTGTTCCATTCCTTCTTGCAAGGCTTCATAATATCCCCCTCTTGAATCTTGATTTCTTCGATGATCATAGATTGTACCAGGGCATCCTCAAGAATGGGATATTTTTGCAACTACAACAACAAGGAAATGGACCTTAGGCAACTCTTGGAAAACATCTAAGTCAAATCCACCATGGGGAGAAAATAAGGTAGCTTGGCGAGAATAGCTCACCACCTATTGCCATAGTTTGTTATTGACTCATCGTCATATTGCTTCAATCCGACTACATTGGCCAATGTCACCTTCCTCTTGGTATTGAAGGTGAAGTATTCTAGGAACGCGTCTGCAAGTTGATCTAGGGTGCGGATGCTATGCTTAGGGAGCTGGTAAAACCACTCCAAGGTAGGTTCCAAAAGGGGAGTCATAAATTTCCATAAAATCAAAGCATCGTCATCATGAATGCCTAAAAATTGACCCAAAAATATGGTGACATACTCCTACACATCCTCTTCTACCTTAAACATTTCCAACTAAAGCAACTTAAATTGCTCTAGATAGAGAGGCACAGGTAACTTAAGGATGGATGGGCTGACTATGTAGTTGGCACATAGTGAGATTCTGAGACCCAGACCCAGAGGTCTTGTTCTCTACTGACTCTAGGTGCTCTAGCAGCTCTTTATATGGATATGAGGACTTGATCTCCTCATTATTGCTCACATCCTGAGGTGGAGGTATGGGACTCTCTAGCCTATTATGGGGTGGGGGTCTATCCCCTCCCCTACCTTGGTAAGCCATCTATAAATACTCTAATTCTAGCTCATGCTCGCTATATGTCCCATAGCACATCTCTTGAGCCGGTCTATAGATAGGGGTATCCACCCGTTGTGGGCACCTTGCATCTGGACTATGAGGTAAGTCTTGCTCTGGCCTAGGAGGCCAGGGAGGCAATGCCAGATAAGGTCTAGGAGACCTTTCTTGAACAAGGATAGGGTGCCTCAGAGGGAATTCTTGCCTATGGGTATTAAGAGTAGGGACCCTCTCTCGTAGAGTCTACTATAATAACTCATTGGTCTGTCGCTCAATACTTTCTTTCTCGAGCTGATGCAAGCAGTACAATTGCTCTTTATCACATCGAAGCTGCTTGAATTGAGCTTGGAATTTCACATATATTGCAATTGCTTGATTTATATTTTTTGTGGTGTGAGGCCTAGGGGGTCTAGGAGCCTTGTCTTGGGGCCAACCTCATTTGAGATAATATGTGATCTCTATGGGGTGCTTGCCTCTCTCGAGGTTCACCACAATGACTTGAGGTTTAGGCTAGAACATATGCTCATTATACTCAACAGATGCAGAGGCACATTGGACATGCATGGAATACTGCTCCTGAGGAAAATTTGGGATCTCCTCATGTCTTCCTTCCTGTACAAGGAAAGGTATGGCATAATTGGCTCACCCCGACCGACGAGTGTCATTCCTATCGGGTTGCATGAGTTTCTGTATCCTATCAAGGTGATGTGGAGGTAAAGTCATGTTGACTTACTTCGGCTAGTATGTGAAGTCATGCTCCTACCTATGATTAGGTGTGTTAGCCCTAATAGGTACATAGATGCATGGCATTGCTCTTTTTATTAGCACCTCAGCATGTCATTGACTTTTAGCCAAGAAGTCTTGTGATGTATCTACATACTAGGAACACTCTTCCAAGTAATGCTCATCATCCCTTGGGGTGTCTTGTAGAGGGTCCCTTTGAATATGAGACTCGTGCCCTACTATCTTGGGTCTAGGTGGATTAGAAGCTCACCAGGGAGGTATAACCAAGTCCCTAGGGCTATAGCGGAGATGATTCATGTCTCCTATTCCACTCTCCATAGCTTCTACCCATGTTTGGGCTTGGTTGTGGGTGCGCACCATCACGTGCCTCTATCAATACCCCAATTGATTATCTTCTTTACAAATTTTTAGTGAAACAACAAACAAGAGGGAAACACTGAATAAGATAGATGATTATCTTGTTTAAGTTTTAGATGTGAATCCCTAAACTATTTTATGTGTTTCATATGTGTTGTTTGCAAAGAATGACCTTGTGTCGCGTATTTGAAATATTGTTGGATGATGTACTCAAATGTTTAAAGGATTTCACCTATATACTCACACAACCTGAACATGGTGATAAAATCCATATCCAATGAGGTATTTTAGGTACTACCAACCCTCACCCAACACCCCGTGCACAACAACACACCCCTCTGAAGATGAATGTGTGCTATTTTTCATAGTTAGGATAGTTATTGGATTGGCCTTGGCCACAGGCGGGTCCCGATGATACTATTTCACATGAGCCAAAAAAGTGGTAATGACATCCACTGTTGGTCTTGATCGATGGGTTGGATGTGATAGCCCAACGCCACCGATGTTAAGATGAAACATGATGTGTGGGTGTTCCTTTTAACTTTAAATAAAGCAATCAAAGAAGAACTCAATTATCATTCACTAAATGCATGTATAAGGTGTGTTTTACTTTCTGAAATGTTAGAATAAAATAAATCTCACAAATGTAACTAGGAATTCAAAACCCTACATGTTAGCCTACCCATTGGGTAGGCCACAAGCAAACAAGCCAAAGAGATGCATTCCTACTCTGAATTTTATTTTATTTTTTGCCTTTTATGTGATTTTATTATTTTGCATTTAAGAAAAGGAAACTACTTTTAACCTTTCTAAGCAAACAAATATGCGATAAAACCAAATAATGATGAAAATAAACAATTTCTATAAATGCAAAACAAAGATGATAGATTCAGGGACCTACCTCATCACTACCAAAACTTGCTATTTCTGGAATTCTACTCTGGAAGCTCTCTGTTTCCTATTCACTCTAGGGTGTTATGAATAATAGTTCTGTATTCACTCTAGGGTGAGGTGAATTCACTTTCACCCCAGATGGGTACGAATAGTAGGCCAGAGTTCACTTCAGGCCAAAACGAATAGCACCTACAACATAAAAATATGAAAATGATATCCAAAATTCACCTAAAGCAAATGGAACTAGGTCCCACCATGATCACCACTGATGTAGGAAAAAATAGTGCACCAAATTAAATATAAACATTGTATGTATCTATGTCCTATTGCGTATGAGCGTCAAGCGAAAGCATGCAAGTACATGGAAAGATAACAACTAACAAGAAGTAAAGCAAATCAAATGTATTTATTATTAATTGATATGATAGGAATTCCAAGTTACAATGCATCCCCTTGAGGGTTAAAAATTTGTGATACAAATTTTTACAACTCGGGTGCCTAAAAGGGTCAAATCTCTCAAAGAAATCTGGTGCACATCCATTGTCTTTCCTCGTACCCACAATCAAAGTGGATGGGCCAAAGTTGCCATTGCTTGCATATTTTATCTCTAATGTCTTAGGTTTCTTCCCAATATGCTATAATGACCTACACCTACACACAAGGAAACTAGAATCGTCAAGTGGCGAGTGTGTATGGTAAAAAGCATGCAATCCCCATAGGGGTGAAATGACTAATAATGAGAAAATGCATCAAATTGATTCCAAATGACAAAAAATTAAATGGGTATATAGAATGAGAGGTTTTGGGAAGATATCACTAGAAATTGTGCCAAAATCATGGCTGATGGGGTGTCTCAATTGAGGTGATCATTCGCAACCTACAAAACCCAAAGCAAGAAATTTCCTATCCTACGCATATCTAAAATGCATAAAAATTGGACATAATACAAAAGATGATATTCTAAGAAAACCCATTTAATAAGAATTGCAATATCGGTCATATTTTGGATGTTCTCTCAGATGGCCACTGGATACCTGCAAGAGGCCTTGCAAAATACTAAAAAGGCAATATCTCGGCCAATATAGCTCAGAATGACATGAAATTTGAACTGCAGCACAATATAAGCATGTAAAAAATATTTATTTAAAATTTTTCAAGAAATAATGCATGTATTTCTATTCACTTTGATGTGGAGCGAATAAGACTGTCATAAATTGGGGGGCATCCAGGAGTGGAGCGCCCATCAAATATGCCTAAATTTTACCACCAATTCCACTTGGGAATGGTGCAAAACCCTGTAATATGTATTTTCATAAAATTTGAGGTGGGAATTCACTCAATATGTTTTGTTTTGTAAACAAATCGTGCCTCCTTGAACCGCTCGATAACCTCCTTCGCTAAGAAGAGATTTCAGAAGAAAGAGAGGACAATAAGGTGTAAAGAAACCTTGGCAGAACTCCATTGCATAAGCCTAAAAATAATCTCCTTTCTAGTGTGGAAAATGTATCCAATTTATAGCCTAAAGAGGCCTTAGGGTCAAAATGCATGCGAGGGCATGCGAGGCATGAGATGCCTCTTGGCCACCAGGGTGGCATGCATTGGACGGAGAAGAGAATCTCCCAATTTGGCCTCCCTTATGGGCTGGAGCATTAAGATGTTGTGTGCCCTACCCTCCTAGATATTATAGACCAAAAATGTAACCATTGGCTGAAGAACACAAGCTTATACTGAGAGGGGGGGGTGAACAGTATAAGACCACTTTTAACTTTATCTATCAATACAACTTTCAAACCATTAACATGCAGAATAAAGATAGCAGTAATAACAGTAATAAAACAATGCACAAAATGCAATCCACAAAGAGAAACAACAATTTATGTGGTTCACCCAAGGTGGGCTACTCCACGGATAAAATTTTTCTTATAAAAGTTGTATCATAGTCCTCTGGGAATCCTTCCCGATTACAATGTTTATGAGCCTCAGCTCAAAGGAGACACCTTCCCCTAATTCTGCTTTAGTGATCCTCTAGAAGACCTCTACCTCCTCTACCCTTAGCAAGTGGAATTCTGTCCACAGAAGACACCTGTCTTCCCTGCTCTGGCTGGAGATCTCTGTCCTCAACTCTATCACTGCAAAGCTGGTCCTCTTTTCTGTACCAAACACAGTCCTTCGGTCTAGAAAAATTTTGTCCTCTTCCTCTATTCTTTTTTGCACTTGGTCAAAAACAAATTTTCACTGACTGTGCAAATATAGCAGCACTCAATCAACTTATTTTCTTCTACGAAAACACAGTAGCACAGACTTCGCGTGTTTCTATGAAAAACACAGCAGCACAATCTTTGTAAAATATACAACAGCAATTGATCATAGTTTGTCCTTCATAATAATTCACAATTATAGCAACATCTACTTCGTGCACTTTGCTTTCTTTACACAGACTGCGTGAACTCAGTCGCAATCACAGCTGCCCTTGTTCAAATTCCAACCTCTACACAGTATTCGCAAACATTGCAACACTCTATCGCACAACTTATGCACCTATGTGTAATCACAACAGCACTCTCTTCGCACAGTCTACTTCTCCTCGATCAAACTTCTTCCCACACTCTGCTTCTATGAAAGTCAAACTTATGAACGCACACTTCGATCGATTTGATACGACTGCTCTTTGCGCACAACAGACTTCACTTGCACAAACTCAACACACACATTCGATCCTTGACACTCAAAAATAGTCCTCCTTTTATAGCAATAATTCATGATTAAATTCTTGATCTTAGTCGACTGTATATCCTTAAAACAATCGTCGGATACACAACCTTACACTTCATTGACAAAGGTTAACTCTGTCAGCTTCAACCGCCTCTACTGTTCTGTAGCTTTCCTAGCGCAAAACTCAAACATGTCACGATATCGCTATGCCTTTGTCCACCGTACACCTTGTATTACTTGCTATCATGAAATCGCGACACTACTGCCTGTTGTGTGCCTTCTTTGGTTTGTTGTCATGAAATCGCTATGCTTCTGACTTTGCTAACGTCATCATGATTCTTGTCACGAAATCACGACGCTTTAGTCTACAGGGCCTTACTCTCTGCTCTTGTCGTGAAATCGTGACACATCTACTTTTTCTGATGTCATCAACAACTCTGTCACGAAATCGTGACGCTTCTTGCTTCTTCAACCTTTTCTCGGTTTGCACTAGCGAAAATGGAACATGTCACGAAATCACGATGCTTTCGCTGCCTTAAGCTCTTTTCTGCCAACTGCTCGCAAAACTGGAACATGTCACAAAATCGTGACACTTTCGCCATCTGCAAGCTGCCAAATCAACCTGTCATGAAATCATGACACTTTCTACATCTGTACAACTTCTTTGAAACCTGTCATGAAATTGTGACACTTTCTGCAACTCAACACTGCCAACTCAACTTGTCACGAAATCGTGACACTTTCTGCATCCGTACAACTTCATTGAAACTTGTCGAAAATCGCGACACTTTTGCCTGCTTTGCCTCTGCCTTCCAGCATGTCGTGAAATCATGACAGATTTGCCCAAACTTTCTCTCTCCTAAAACATGTCATGAAATCATGACAGTTTTTCCAGCTTTGCTCTGCCTTCCAAAGATGTCACAAAATCGTGACAGTTTTGCCAGAACTTTCTCTCTCCTAAAACATGTCACGAAATCGTGACAGCTTTTTCCAGCCGCCTGCAAACTTTTTTTTAACTTATCTTTTTCTTGATCTTTTGCAACCTGGGCTACTCTGATTTTCTTGGAGACTTACTGACCAGCTGAAACCTTCATCAAAACACATACTTAGACAACAAATCAAATTGCTTCAAGTATTCCTTGACATCAAAGACAACAACTACCAAGAGCTCCTTTGACATCAATGACAACAACTATACTTGAGCAAAGGCAATGTACTCAAGGTACCCAAAATTGCCAACATTGGCAGACACCATTTTTCTAGGTTTAACTTTTTACCAGTCAAACCTGTTATTCACTTCACCTTGAAGTGAATGCTGCTATTTTCTCTAGGGTGAAGCGAATAGGCTCTGTATTCATCTCGAGGTGGAATGAATAGTAGCAGTGTGTCCAAAAGGTGCTAAATGTGGCCTAGAACATTTCAAAACCTTACACGCACTAAGTTGTTAGAACCACTGTATACCTCCTAAGGGCTGCCCTAGGGGCCTTGGTGTGTCGTGATGTCACTATTTGTGGTAGCACAATCAGATTGACCAATTTTTGATGTCTACAACTATTGATAGCATGATGGGAGGATGCTTTTAGCATAAAAATTCTTAGCAAGACCCATAATACATTCTTTAGTAGAATTGTCAAGAGAACCAGATGCAAGGTATTGCCAAGCTCTGCTTATCCTTCAAAGGCAATCGATCATATAGTTCATTCTATAGAGGAGTCACCAAGTGATAGAAATTATGGACCAAAATAGAGTATCGCCAAGCTTTATTCATATTTCAAGGCAACTAGACATAGAATATAGGTCTCTAGATATGAGTAGAATCAACAGGTGATTTTGGTGAATTTTTATGATAGAGGACATCACTAATAATATACTATCCAAATACAGGACCCTACGGTCCCACCGAGTGTGCCAAAAATTGTTGGTTGAAGAATATATCTAATGGAAAGGTTTGTTCACCCACAAACCTTGACAAAAATTGAATTATTTGGGAGCTACACAAAGTGTAGTGGTCAGTCTCCAAAGAAGATCGATTTCTTGAAGTCCTAGCTAACTATTCCTAAATGTGGGGTAAAAGGGTGCTGAAAAAAGAAATATTACCTAAAGCTAAAAATTATAGTGGTTTAAATTAAGCCACATCAAGACATATGCATATTAATATATTTCATGATGAAACCAACAAAATGACTAATAGACTAGCTACTTTGATTACCACCCGTAAACAATTAGTCACAATGTTTCATATCTAATAAAAATATAAATTCTAGAGCCAATACATGAACATGAACATCAATTCAAAATTTAGAGGAAGTCCCAGGAGCATCTAATAGGTCTAAATTAGAAATAGGCATTCATCATACATACATGCTCTGCAAATGGAATAAACCAAAAGCCAAATAATAATCCCTTTGTATTGATATGCCAAAATCTCCATATTACATATAAATTGTAAAAGCCTAAGAATCGACCTGTTTTTCTTCTATATCTTAGTATTTATAGACTTTTTACAATGCTACAGTTATCAAATCATGATTACCTTAGAAGTGGATTGTTATTACGTAAGATTCTACCAACCTATCAAAATGATTGGATGTATGGCTACCCCAACTACCAGAATGTGGTTTGTTAATGTGGTCGAGATCTATGTCTCCTTGATTCATACCAAACTTAATGGTTGCATCTAATACCTTGATTTTTATTGGTCTTCTTTTCTTAGTCACCCTATCATCCGAATGATGGTTCATGTCATTAAGATACTCTAACATGAAATCCTACCAAGCAATCATTGTGGTAAACAGAGCCATTTTCTTGTTGAAGAGTGAGTACTGGATCCTCTGTGCACCCATGGGATTCCTTCTCATTATTTTGATGGCTTTCAGTCATATACCAGCATTTCAATAGCTTCATTTATTGGTTGGAAATATCCTCTCTACTTTCACTTGTACTAAATGTTTGGAACCCCATCAAGTTACAACCAGGTGCAATTATCCCGATGCCTTCAGCACTTATCTTATTTTCTGCTCCTACATGCACCAGGCCTTTGAGCACTAACTAGGTTTTAGACGAGTATGAATATTTTGACATTATTTGAACTTACCCATTTCTCAATCTTGCTCATGTTGTCAAATTTTAGACTCCGAATGGGGAATTGCAACCCCACTAGGTCTTGATCGAGCACAAATGTTCTCGTGCCTCAAGGACTTGGCCATTTTTCTACCCGAATTTTTGATATGCAAATAGGTTTAAGTCAAGCATAATTATTTTGATAATATTTTGGACTTCACTATTTTCTTGTCTAGGTGAATCTTGGAATTTTGGGACCCCATCAAGTTTTATTTAGGTACAATTATTTTGGCATTCCCCAAACTTGGATATTTTACTCCCCTTTTCTTCTTCTAGCTCCAAGATGGATCTTTGATATTTTACTGGGCACTATCTATCACAAATGTTTTAGCGCTCTTGATACTTGGCCCACTTTACTACATCCACACATATTATATCTTTATCACTCTTATGGGTTTTGAATCAGGTACAAATCTATCAATACACTTTTGACTTGGCCACTTGCTTGATTTTTCCCGTATCACCTTTCGACCAACGAATGAGGAATTGGTGCCACCCCAGGGTTTAGATCAAGCATGGATGCTTCAACAATCTCACGGGTGAATCTCTTCACCTCCTTTTTACTTTGCTCTACTTCTAGAATGGCTTCTAGGCTTGTGCTGGTAAATTTTTTGGCAATATCTAGTTTTATTTACAAGAAACAAACCTAATATATAGTTGCTAATAGTCAGGTGTGGGTAGGTGCAAAAAGTACCCACATAACTTTGGCCCATTATGTATCAAAGTGGATTGTCATGGGCAACAAAACAAGTTGTATGATTTAACATGTAATATCATAATTTTTTTCTGGTGAATACAATAGAAGACATAATTTTTCCATGTATGCATATAGTGTTTCATAGCTAACCAATATGTGGCTAATGTAGTATATGGCTTGTTCATGGTCAACCTCATTTTTTGGTCCATTAACATCCTGAGAGCAAAATATGTGGTAAATATATACAAATGAAAAGGAAAATCTGAACTAGGTGGAGATAATACAAGTGAAGATGTCAGGTAGATCTTTATTGCATCAAAAGTAGTTTGATAGTCATGGTCCCAATTGAAGGTGACCCCTTTTATAAAATATGATTAAATGACTTACATTTCTCTGAGAGTTGGATGATGAAGCGACAAATTGCTTAAATTTTACCCTATAATCTATGTAATTGTTTACGATTTTTAGGGGAGATATATCGATGATAGCCTTTACCTTTTGTGGATCAACTTCTATACCCCATTGAGAGATAATAAATCCTAAGATTTTATCTAAGGTTAACCCAAAGATACACTTTTTTGCATTAAGACTGAAATTATGTTCAAGAAGGTGATTAAAGACTTTATTCAAGTTACCAATATGTTTATGATGCTTTTTTATATTTGGCCAACAAGTCATTTGCGTAATCTTCCATAATCTTATGCATGTAATCATAAAATATGTATGTCATAGTGTATTTATAAGTTGCACCACCGTTCTTCAGGACAAATGGCATGACCTTTTAACAGAAGGTCCTCTAGGGGCTAATAAATGATGACTTGTGTTGATCTTCAATATTAACCTAAATTTTATTGCATCCAAAAAACCCATCCATGAGGGACAACATTTCATGATGTACTGTCAACTAGTGTATTGATATTAGGGAATGGAAAATTATCCTTAGGACATGCTTGATTAAGATCGATGAAGTCAATGTATATCCTAATTTTTCCCTTTGGCTTGGTAACGAGGACCATATTAGAAACCCACTCGAGGTAATAAATTAGATGGATGAATCCCACATTAAGGAGCTTTTGTAACTCCTTAACCATCAAAGCAATCATAGGATGTATCTTATGAAGTTTTTGCTTGACATATTTGGTACTATCATTAAGCGTGAGGTTATGAACTATCAATGAAGGATCAAGACCAAGCATGTCAGTGTAAGACTATGTGAAGACCTTCTTATATTTCATGAGAAGAGTGGTGAAGTCCTATTATTGAAGGGAAATTCCCTTGCCTAGATTAATAATGTGCAGGTTGGTGGGATCTTCATTGATGTTAATATCTATGGTCTCCTCCATAAGCATGTGGGATCCATCTTGGAGTTGAACAAGAATAGGAATAAAGTGAAGATCATTGACATCATTTGGGAGAGAAAAGGAAGATGAGGTAGATGTGGAAGAAAAGGAAGTAGAAAAAAGGGGAAAAGAGGAAAATAAAATGTAAGATATGTCACTAATGGATAGTTTTGATTTTTTTGCATTTTTATTATTGTTATTGTTTTTTTGGATTTTTGTTGTTTTTTATGTAGAATGTACAAGAATTTGAGAACTTGTGCTCATAGAATGAGATGAGAAAGTAGATTTTTTATTTTGAGGTAAGATATCTATGAAGACAAGATAGTAAACTAGGAATATAAAATTGCTATCTGAAGCAATGTTTGAAATGGAATATTGCTATCTGAAGCAATGTTGGGAATGGAAAATTGCTATTTAAAGAAATATCAATGTTAGGCATGGAAATGAAATGTTAATGCGAAGAGCATGTGAAAGACGAATTGCTATGTTGTCTATGCTAGGCTAGGCTATTTTTATTGCTATACCTATGCTAGGCTATGCTATATCTATGCTAGATTAGGCTATGTTTATTGCTACGCCTACACTAGACTGTGTTATGTCTATGCTAGACTAGGCTATGTTTATTGTTATGCCTATGCTAGGATGTGTTATGTTTATGCTATACTAGGCTATGTTTATTGCTATGTCTATGCTAGGTTGTACTATGTCTATTCTAGACTAGGATATGTTTATTACTACACCTATGCTATATTGTGCTATATATATGCTAGACTAGAGTATGTTTATTGCTATGCTATATCCATGCTATGTTTATTGCTATGCCTACACTAGGTTGTGCTATGTCCATGCTAGACTAGGCTATGTTTATTGTTATGCCTACACTAGGTTGTGCTATGTCTATACTAGACTAGACCATGTGAATTGCTATATCTATGCTACAAGCATGTAAATGAATGTCTAAGTTAAGAGTATGGAAATTTTGAACAAATAAATGGTGCTTTTGCTAAGATATTTTATAAAGAATTTACCAAATGGTTTGAGTTTTATGGTGAAACCTTTGTTTCTAAGAGATTATAAAAAGGATTTTTTAATGATGATGAGGTTTATGGATAAAACTTTGATGCTGAAAGAGATTCAATATTCCAATGATGATGAGGTTTATGGAAAAACCTTGGTTATTGAAAGAGATTCAATTTTCCAGTGATGATGAGGTTTTTGGAGAAACCTTGGTTTCTAAAAGAGATTCAATTTTCCAATGATGATGAGGTTTATGGAGAAACCTTAGTGGATGAAAGAGATTCGATTTTCCAATGACGATGAAGTTTATGGAGAAACCTTGGTTGCTAAAAAATATTTGATTTTTGAATGATGATGAGGTTTATGGAGAAACCTTAGTTGCTGAAATAGATTCAATTTTCCAATGATTATGATGTTTATGGAGAAACCTTGGTTTCTGAAAGAGATTTGATTTTCCAATGATAATGAGATTTATGAAGAAACCTTAGTTTCTAAAAGAGATTTGATTTTACAATGACGATGAGGTTTATGGAGAAACCTTGGTTGTTGAAAGAGATTCAATTTTCCAATGATGATGAGGTTTATGGAGAAACCTTGGTTATTGAAAGAGATTCAATTTTCAAATGATGATGAGGTTTATGGAGAAACCTTGGTTGCTAAAAGAGATTTGATTTTCCAATGACAATGAGGTTTATGGAGAAACCTTGGTTGCTAAAAGAGATTCAATTTTCCAATTATGATGAGTTTTATGGAGAAACCTTGAATGTTGAAAGAAATGTTCCAAATACCTTGAGGTTCTTGGAGAAACCTTTCCAAATTTTTGTTGAGGTTTTTAGGAAACCATTTTGATGAAGGTGAGGAAGAGGGTGTAACCTTTTGAACTTGGTGATTGATTGTGATGGTGATGCAAAGAGCACAACCTTTGACAAAAGGATGCAACCTTTTGAACCTAGTTATTGATTGTGATGGTAAGGCAAAAAGTGCAACCTTTGAAAAAAGGACACAACCTTTTGAACCCGTTGATTGATTGTGATGGTGAGGCAAAGGGTGCAACCATTGAAAAAATATGCAACCTTTTGAACCTGGTGATTGATTACGATGGTTAGGAAAAGAGCACAAACTTTGAAACAAGGATGTAACCTTTTGAACCTATAAATTGATTGTGACGATGAGGAAAAGGGCACAACCTTTGATAAAAGCATGTAACCTTTTGAACCTTGCAATTGATTATGATGGTGAGGTAAAGGGTGCAACCTTTGACAAAAGGAAACAATCTTTTGAACCTTGTGATTTATTGTGATGGTGAGGCAAATGATGCAACCTTTGATAAAAGAACATAATATTTTGTTCCTATGATTGATGGTGTTGTAAAATTTTGGATAAATAACTCATACTTGCGGTGTTGAGATATACCATCATGCATAGATGGGAGATGGTGGAATTTGATGTGGAAGGACCAATTCCCCCAGATATAAATATGGTTGGGAAGAGAGTGAACTCTCCCTAGTTGTAGAAGTGGTTTGAAAAGGGAATGAAATATCCTAATAATAAAAATATTTAGAAGTGGGGGGAAAAAACCCCCAGTCATGAGAAATTAGTTGAAATGAGATGAATCCCTCAGTTGTGAAATATGGGTTGGAAGGAGAGAAACTCCCCCAATAATTCAAATTGAGGTAAATAATATGAAGAATTGATGATTAAAAGAATGTGAATGGATAGAAGGAGGAGTATGGGAGTAGGCAGTTGTGGAGGTGTGTTGAAGAAGAAATAAAAATTTATTAGTGTAGATGAAAGAGGATTTTGAGTATGTTGTTGCAAAAAAGAAGGCATGTTTGAGGAAGAGGCCCCCCTAAGTGTTAGGGAGAGTTATGGTGGCAAAAACCATGGCAATACTTTTTATGGTAGCCCTAAAATATTACTGAGTGGGTGATATTATCATCACCTATTAAAATATGTTGTGATTTACCTTGGAGAAATGGGTGTATGAAATTAGAGAAAAGTGATGAAGCATCATCCTTATAAGTGAGCTTAGGTTGGAAGTTTCCTAGAAAAAATTAGAAGATGCTCGAGAAGGAAGTAGATTCATGGGTTGATTCATGCAGATACTAAGAGGATGAAGTATATATTGGGTAATGAATAATTTCTTGAGTGACATTTGCTATGGTGGATGAAGTGACAATTGATCGAGATAGATCAAGAGTATAAGTTGTCGATATTGGCAGGATGATGGTGCCAACTTATATAGAAGAAGTGAGAGTTGTACAAGCAACCTCCATTGCAATATGAGATTTCTCATGAGATCAGATATGAATAACAACCATATTTATGTGTGAAAGGAGCTTTCAAAATGGCTCAAATGAGAATTTAACCTTTTCTATCTACCTTGTGAAGGTTTCTAAACCTATCTGTAGTTTGAAAATTAGATTCATAGGGTACTATGAGAATGTAATTTGCAAGGTACTATGAAAATTTGTATGACATAGATAACTGAGGAGGGATTTTGTAGAAAAAAACTATTAAAACCAACGAATGTGTTTTGCAACTATTTTGGATGGTTTTGTAACAAAATTAGTTGAGATGCAACAAAATGTAATGCCAAATAGTAAGCAAATATTTTTGCGTTTTCATATGTTTTTGATGATGCTAAACAACCTAAAACTAATAAGGTAGGTGGGAAATGGACACTACAAAGGTATTTTGAAGCAAGTATACTTACAACACCCAAAGGCATTTAAGGGAAAGTTATGCGATAATGGACGAATGGAGACTAATGAAAGGTACACCAAAATGTAACCAAAAGGGGGGAAATCCAAAAGACCTATTATGAAATATGTGGTACTGTCTAAGACCTACTATCGACCTACCTAGGATTTTTCTTCTCCCTCAGATGAGCTTAGTCAAGAACAAAAATTACCAACTCATAAAACTATGTAAAGCCCTGTGAGTGGGGGTGTCTAATCCTAACTTACTCTGAAGGTCTCTCAAGGGGAGGGAATCTTCTGGTGATGAAGCCTAATAAATCACTCGTAGGGACTACTATAGCATATAGGGGTGAGCCAATGGAAGGAGATGAATTCCAACATCATTGATCTCAATTGGGGATTGGTGATGAAATCCAACCTTACCAATGTGTATGAAATGTGCAAGTGTGTGAATGTTACTTAAGAAAGTTGTAAATGCTAGAAAGTAACTACTTTAAGCAAAAAAAATATACTTTTACTTTTGGATTTTTTATTTTTGTAAAACTAAATGCCTTTTTGGATGGAAAAGAATGCAAGAGAAACTTAGCAAGTTGAATTTTAGAAAGAAAATAAATATTATGCAAATAATCAATGAAGGACATCACTTGATTTCAATGAGATATTCTAATAATTTCCTAGGTGCAAATATGTTTACATTAACCAAGATTTACTTGTTAAGGTTATGGTTAGATGTCTCCTAGAGCTTTATGTATAAGGTTTAGATTAGAATCTTGCTCTCAGCTCATGGATATGAAGAGATTAAAAGGCCTCTTTGCACCTTAAGCAAGTGTGTTAACTCTAAGTAATGCAAAGATAGAATTAACTAACATGTATAGAAGCAATGTAAAGAGATTTCAAAAATTTTGACCAAAACAATTTTTGGAGACTTTATAAGCTATTTGCAAGTGAAATGACATGTGACCACACAAATTTGGCATGTTTTGTAAAGGGGCATGAAGCAATTTTGAGGCTTTTGGTAGATTTGGATGCTAGACTAGATCAAAAATCAAATTTATGCTTTTGATGAGAGAAAACTAGCTTTTGGAAGGAAAAAGACCAATTTTGGAAAATATTACCTATTGCCAGATGTTGTAGGAGTTTATGTTTGGGTTGTTTGATGCAGAATATTCCTAAATTTTGGGATTCATAGGGTACTATATAAATCTGAATATACCTCAGGATTCACACAGTACTGTGCAAACCTAATTTTGAAGTTTATTTGAGTAGCTTTGGTGTCTATTAAGAAGGTTTAGGAGTTCCACTTGGTTTTGAGAAAGTTTCCTACACAAAAAAGGATAAAAATTTAGTTTGACTACTTATAGTAGGTACAAAGCACCAAAACAAAGAATTTGAAAGTGAAATTTTGGGAAAGAAAGCCCAAAACCAAGAAAGAGTGAAAAGGAAATATTCAAGGAATGATTTCACCTTGAAGACATCATTTTGGAAGGTGGTTTTGGCCTATGAAGGCTAAGAAGTATGTGAGATAGCAATCTCAATGGGTGATAAGTGTGTTTACCCTCTGACTTACCTAATTTTTGTTATGGGAGGCTCAAAAACATATACCTTGCTTTTAGGTATTGATTTCCAAGGTTGTTTGTAGGATTCACATAGTACTATGTGAATTTACCTCTAACATTCATACGGTACTATGCAAATTTGGCTCATAGGCCAAAAAAGTGGTAGAGGAGGACCTGAAGTGTGTGTCAAGGTTTTGGGTGATATTTTTCTGGTTTTGTAGCACCTAGAGCATATAAAAATGGTAAAAAAAACAATTAGCAAGAAATAGTAAGCAAGCTAACAAAATATGGTGGGGGTCCCACTAGGCATGTTAGAATGAAACACAAGGAAACTGGTTGTTTTGCAATTGATAATGAAAAGGAGGGTTATAGTGTTGTCCTTTTATAAAAGCAACCCTAAGGGATATAAAATGGGATCTTCCACAAGGGAAGACCTCTTTTTATGGTAATGGTAAACAATTTCTAGTTGCCTCATTATCTTCCTCGATGCAAGTGGGATTATTGCTCATGTGCCACTAGTGGTCAGATCTATCCTCAAGATCTATGAAATCTAAAAAAATTGGTTAGAGCATTTGGGGCCTATCTTGATCAGACCCCTCATGTTTGAAGATAAATGACCTCTAAACTAACTCAAAACATGACTAAAATTGTATGAAATAATGATTGACAAACACAAAAAGAATATATACTTGGTTTTGAGAGCTTTGGAAGCTACAAAATGGGATTCACATAGTACTATACAAATCTAATTATGCTCCTAGATTTGTACAATACTATGCAAATCTCACTGCGTTCTTATGAACCAATAGTTTTTGATGTGAAATTTCCTTTGGTGCAATTGTTACTACTATTTTTTGCCAGGTCACCTTCATAAGCCTGCAATATTTGTTAGCAACCTATCAAGTAACACAATATGGAGATATATTTAGATGGGTCTCCATGTGAGGATGGATAGTGAGTGATGTTTAAAGGATGTTAGGAATATAGGCTAATTTTAGTAGAGTTTTGTTAAGCAAAAGTGGATCTCTTTGAAATGAAGAATTTGGCCTTCTATTTATAGAGTTTACCAAGGTTAGGGGAGGGGCTGAGGTGTCCCTTGTGAGGTGTCCTATGTGAGGTGTCCCCTGTGAGAGGTCTTGAGAGGTATCCCCTGAGGTGGCATGTGCATCATGCCTCATAAGTTCACTTGGGTGAGAGAATCCCTCACCTATCCACATGCCATAAATGGGCCTAAATGAGTCATCCCACATAAATGCATGGGTGGAGGAAAGTATCCAAATATCATTTATGACATGTTGAGGTGGAAATTATTTTATTAAAAATGTTTTTGTGTGTGCAAAAGTCTTCAATTGTCATTGAATGCATAGGAGAATGTGATGTGGAGCAAATATTAGGATAGTGATGTGGAAGGCTAGCCTAGTCAAAGGGAATTTTAGGTGAGGTGGAAAGGCTAGGCTAGTCAAAGGGTAGACTAGGTGAGGTGGGAGAATTAGGTTAATCATGATTGAGTTTATTAACCATGTGCTTAACCATAAAGTGAATTTTGACCAAGGTAGAGATTAACCAAGGTTAAGTCATGATGGTGGTTGCATGAGGATCCAAAGTTAAGCATAGGAAGGGAGCTTATGGAGATGAATAGTGTTTTGAGGTTAATTTATGCAAATTTCATGAGTTTTGAAAATTGATCAACCATGATGATGAGAGAAGTGATAATGTGTGAATTTTGGGTGTCTACAATATAATTTATGCACACACATATATTTATGTATGTATATGAATTTATTTTATAGGTATAGGTACAAGCATAATCATCAAAATAACTATCATGACCTTATCAAGGATTATTTATTCAACAATATCTCAAAATATAATTTATTGCTTTCCATGCTCATTTAATAGTGTTTAGAACCACAATGCCTATTCAAGTGTTATTTGATGTTAGAATAATAAATTATATCCTAAGTTGTTACTAGGATAATCTATGTGGCTGAGATTAGCTCAGTTGGTTATGATCCAATGGATCAAATTGTATACCTTTGCTATTTAAGCAAGGCTCCTTTCATTCAATAAAATCAAGTATTCTAATTTTCTAACATGGTATCAAAGCGGGCTTTCCCTACCCTATGAGCCTGAGGAGATTTTCCTCATGGGGGGATTTCCCTCATGGAAATCCCCCCCTCTTTTTTATTTTTTTTCCTTTTTTGATGCAAAATCTGAGTATGCTCTAAACTTGTCGGTTTAAACCGATCTGGTTTATCAAAAAGGATCCTTGCATTTTAATGGAGAAAATATTTTTATTTAGTTTTAGGTTGGGTTCTTGGTGCAGTTTTGTTGGTTCTCTATTCTGACCTTGATGTTGTTTTTCATTCAATGGCAGTGATTTGGTGCAAAGATAATGGAGATTTGGCACAGTATTTTTTTTCTCGTCATTGGTAAACTATTGCAAAAAGGCTGTTGTATTGGCAATGTTGTTGTAATGGTGTTGATGTGTTCTTTGGAACCTATTGGCATTTAAGATTGTAATGAAGTATTTAATTTTTCCAACATGAACTTTCAGGCGGTCAAAGCATATAGCCAACGGATTTTCAAATGATATTTTTATTTCACTAAAATCATGCTCAGTTTCCACTTCATTACCATCACAAAGTTCTAGAATATACACCAATTTTGAAGGACAAGGTAAAGAGGTCAATATGGTCGAGTTCTCACTCTAAAAAAATTGGAAGATAATATCATCAAAAAATTTCAATGCAGTGCAACATGTTTCTGGTGGCAAAACTGGAGCGAGATATTTTATTCTCATGGAAAAATCATAGCCAGTGTAGGATGTTCACATGGAGATGATGGTGGAAAAGGATGTTTGTAAATTGTATCATTTCCTCAATGGCATTCAATATGGATAGATGGAGGATGTTTATTTAGTGTGATACATTGTTCATATGATACAGAGAGCACGTCCCTCTTAGCTGAAGAAGATAAATCCACTTCTGTGATGTTCTCTTTCTGGATTTGGAGGAATAAGATAAATGCCACTTGTTGGTGCAGTCGACTTTGGCTCTTGATCGTGCTAGCCTTCAATGTTCGAAAAACAGATATAGAGTTGTATTTTTGTTCTACAACACTCGTAACAAGGTCTTTTTTGAATGGCAAATATGTCCTCAAATATTTTTTAAAATTAATATGTTGCCTGCATGTTTGTTAGACATCGTCATGAATTTTGTTAGTAATTTGTAGAGGAGTTAATCTGTAGAGGAGCTACCTCCACCAACGACATCGATGGACTATAGTATTTTCTCCTCCTTAGCAAGATGAGGATGTTGTTTTTTTTTTGTGACATTAGCATCTCACAATTTCACCCCTCTTCTAGTTGTGGTGTATGATGCCAAGATCCATGGAGATGCATCTGCCTGTCGCTCCCTGAAACTGCCATCAAACAAGTGCAGGTTAGATCATATTTGTTGCTACTAAAGAAATATTTTGAGAAGGTCGTTTGTCGGCCACTTATGTAAATTTCATGTGGAGAGTGTTGTTGCGCGCATGAATTGAACAATAATTTCTAGCTTTTACTGTAGATCATGTCCACACTGCCCATTGAACCTGTGATAATAGGCGTTGATCAAGCTAGAAGATAGTGACTAAAATATCTGAGTCAGATGGAGTGAACTATTTCTCTGACTTATGGTGCGTAATTGAAATCAAAAAATTATGTAGAGATCATGGTGGTCACAACAGTTTTCCGTGGAGAAGCATGGTTGTTGTGAATATCATGCACTTTGTGGAGCACCGTCTAGATTTTTGATGATTCGAGTCTAAAGTGATGACCGAGTAATTTTGAGTAATGCCAAATTTGTTAATACATGATGCCGCCTCTACCTGTATCTCGATGTGTTGTTGCTCATCATTATTATAGATAGAAGATGGGTAATGCACTATTGTGGTGATGTTTTTTTTCCTTTTATTGAGATCACTATTGCGCTATGTGTGTTTTTGTGTTTTGAGTCATCAAAGACTGGACATTGAAATTATCATGGAATTACTGGGATTTTCCATGTCACTTATGCTTTACTGCACCGAATGTGTAGAAATATTTTTGAGTGGAGTATGGCATCATTTTTTTGTTTGGTCTTCTAAAATATACACATTTGTGCATGTTTATCCCTAAATGGACTCCTATCGAAGACGTGAAATGTCTCCACAATGCTTATAAAAACCTATCACATGTGTGCTTTGGTATAATGCAATAGTGACAAAAGAAGAATAATGAGAAATGCAAAAACTATGTAAAAATCTGATCTTTGGATTTGAACCCTTTGGTACCCGATCGTGCTTCACTCGAAGTTCTTTTCTGTGCATGGCGTTCATGGGATTTGAGATCGTGGCCATTCCTATGGCAATGTTTCTTACTTTGAAGGAAAACAAACACAGTTGATTGATGTATGCCAAGATGCATCTTCGATGCAGTGAGTAGAAGGATTATCGAGCAACAACCAATAATTATTATTTTTATTGATGGCCCACCAATAAATTCTTTTTTTTTTCCATAGTTGGTGTTGACGACTAGTTTATAGCATGGACGTGTTGTAGTTCGACTAGTTTTTTATATTGCATATAAGTTGTGTAAATGTTAATTTGGAGAAGTGGTGATTGTAAGGGTTTGTGCAACATCCCAAGGTAAAGGAGGTAGCAACACCAAGATCTTTGAATGCATAGCTAGTTTAATATACTCAACAATTCCACCACACTTTCCATTATTTATGGGTTTTTTAAAGTTTTTATATTGTATTTGAAAATCTGGGCCATGTATTTTCTTCTGCAGAGAAAACTAAATGTGAAAAAAAAAAACCATGCTTTATTCCACTTTTATGGAATATTCCCTTGTGAGGGAAAGGAGAATACTACTATTTTTCCTATAAACGGAGGTCAATTTCACACCCGATTATAGGGGTGTTTATAGTCATCGGAAAGGTTTTTCTGAGCTGGACAATATGGTGCAGTCCTTTTTTAGTTTTGAAACTATTTTCCACAACTTTTTATGGATTAAAAATATTGTATCATGGAGTGCATTCTCGGTTGAACCCGACACTCAAAATATTTGTAAGTGATCCTAGTATCTAGTTATCTCCTCTATATCACCTAGTAGTTGTAGTAGTTGGTTACCCATGCATTTCGGTGGGATGAGAAGGTCACCATAAGGACACGTTTGAGAGCTACATTGGTGCCCTTTATTCCCTTGAAGTAAGTTATTTGTCCATTTTTTTGGACCTTGTTATCATCCCATTGTGTTCATATAGGTGGAAACCACTACTTATGCTTGTGGAGTCGATTTGAACATCCCTTGTGATTCTTGTGGTTCTTTCCACACTATATTTACAATATTTTTTGTGAGACACTTTGGTTTCAAGGAGTTTTTTATTTAGTGAATTTTTTTCATGGCTCAAAGCCTTGATCTGTGTCACAGGCACCAATTAGGTAGTATGGTTTCATTCTTTGGGTGATGAGTCTCTACTTTTTTGAGACATATGATGGATCCTTTGTAGGCTTCTTGATGGAATTTTTCCTAGGGGGGTTGAAGAGGACATCTTCCTTCCTCTCAATCCTCCATGCACATCTTCCTTCTTCTTCTTCTATTATGGCAGGTGGTTTTCTCCCTTGTGGTTTTTTCTTCATCTCTCCAGTAGAGTTTTCTTATGCATATATTGTACATGAGTACCTTATCAGGCCTTATTTTTGAGACTCATACTTGTGGATATACCACTTGTTTAGTTTTATTGTTTTACACTACCTCCTATTATAACTTAAGGGGGGTGTTAGTATATCCAAGTACCACTTAAGGAGGGGTGTTGGAATAATAAATTATATCCTAATTTGTTATTAGAATTAACTATGTGGTTGAGATTAGCTCAGTTGGTTATGATCCAATGGATTAGATTGTATGCCTTTTCTATTTAAGTAAGGCTCCTTTCATTCAATAAAATCAAGTATTCTACTTTTATAAAATATTTCACTTTGCCTTCAACAAAGTGATTGACACCACTTATGCCTAGAATAAAATGAACATGTGTTCAACACCACCCATATTGAAGGTCATCTTGGATAGAACACAATTGAGAAAATAATTTACCACCCTACCTCTAAATCCCACAAGCAAAACAAAAACAAATAATATAGGGCTTCTAATTACCATTGGGTGCAATTATAACACTATTAATCAATAAGACATAATACTAATACATGAACATAAATAACCCATAAAACATCCCTAAGGTATTGTTTGATACAGAGAATTCATAGACTATCCACTTACACAATGGGGTTGGCATACGTAGTTCCTCCAAGCCAACAAGCAACTACATGTAGGAATTTATGCAACAACATAAGCACACAAAAAAAACATATTGCATTAAACTAGGAATATGATTTCTTTACAATACAATTATGATCTGAGTTCACAAAACACATATTTCAACCAAAATTTTCCATCCTTGTAGTCAATTTTAATTCCCATTAAATATCCAAAAATAGATAAGCCTCACTTCCTCTAACCATTTCTAAGTTTCCTGGGGATCACATACCTCTTCAAAGAGTTCTTACCTCATTTTGTCACTTACAAATATAATCTAAGGATGAAATCTTTCTTGGGAGAGTTTATCACTTTTTTGGTCATAAACACGCATGATGGACTTTCAAAAACACCAGAGCATACATAACCTAATTGGACTTGCATTTGACCTCCTAAAAACTTCACAAGTATGGTCAATCTTGAAGAAGCCATGCTTATTCCATAATCACATATGTGATCATCATATCTCTCCTTATAGATGCCCCACATTCTATATAATTCATTTATAGGAGGAGGTAGTCTCTACCCATTCCTCTTTTATTGATGCCCAACATGGAGAAGCTACTACTCATCACTCATTATTGGTATCACCCATACTACCCTTTGGCTTAACCCCTTATTTAAAACCAAAATGACTTATTCTTTCCATATTACACAATGCATAAATATTTACAAGTTGACTAGAAATATGACCCAAGGGGTCAAATGCACCTCTTGAAGCTTGTCAAATCAATATTAATAAAAAAACTTGTAGGCTAGAAAGTAATGAGACTTGAAGGTCAACCACGTAATTAGCTATCTATAAGTTGTAAATGACTTCATGAATAATAAAAACTAATACAATATTTCAATAAAAAAATCCAACTCACAATATTGAACTCATTGAGGACAACACATGGATTCCAACACAAATCCATTTTAGGACAACCATGATACCAAACTCAATATCAATATATACCATAGAAATAGAGTCAAGAAGAGAAACTTAGAGTACTATCCTTTATTTTTTTTTTAATTTATTAAAAATTAAAGATTAATCTATTCAATAATGATTTACCTCAACATGGCATAGAGTAAGTTGTAGGGTTGAAGAGTTTAGGGGGGGACATTCACAAAGAAATGAAATAAGCCCACAATCCAAATTGCAACTCCCCCGCCTCTCTTCCCACTCTCATCCCCCCCCCCCCCCTCTCCACAAAATCGATCACCACAACAAACACCCATATAATCAGTAAACTGTCCAACCAAACCCACCCTACAAACCATCTCCCATATTATACTTCTCCAACCTCTATACTCCAACTACAACATCAATATCATGACCTTTTGCAACAACCTCTTGTCATGTTCCACACTTCACCTTGTCGACTTCAACTAAGCCTCCGATTTGCGACCTTGCATCACTCCATCGGACCCCCTCGACCTCCTTTCATGAAACGACACTCCATAACCTTTCATTCATGAACACTCGCTTCCTGCCCTTCTCACTTCCCTCTCTCCTCTGACTTGCTTCACCTCTCTCCATGCTCTGTCTCTATCTACCTCCCGTCCCTCGTTCTATCAACGTGACCTTTCTCACCCCCATCCATCTCTAAATTGACCCCTCGCTTCCCACCTATCATAATCCCTCTTCTCCCAATCTCTTCCCTCCTTGTTGTTCCATACACATCTTCCACTGCTCCTATCCAATCTACATTTCCTACTTCTCTCGCAAACCCAATTCGCGATATCACACTTCCCACCCCCCACTATCGGAAATCACAATTTCTTCCCCCCACTCACTCACTTCCTTGCCTTCCTCATTCCAATCATACTTTCCTCCGAACATTCCCCTACATCCGATATCCCACTTTAACTCTTTTCGAACCCAACCTCAAAAAACAAATTATTTTACATCAAATCAATCTCAAAATCTCTACATCAATGATAACTATATTGAAAAACATGACCCAATAAAAAGCCAAAATCCCTCCTTGCATGAGAACTACTAAAAACACCTCAAGACAAAAAACACTGCCACAAAAAAAAAAAAAAAAAAAAAAAATAATCCACTCTCTATCCTCAATCTGTATTCTTTTGCAATCACCCGCACTGATTGAACTTCAATATTTGCACCTCTGCGTAATCACAGCAACACCGTATTTGCACTCTCTGCTTCCTTTGTGATCTTTCACCCTTAGAATGATTCGACGAAATGCACTATGTACACTACGATCAAATTTTGCACTCTACTCTCGGCGATCGAACTTCTTCTTCATGCACTATCTACAACCCACTTACCCAACCATTCGATCACCACTCAACTCTCCAACAATCTCCTTTATACTAACACTTTCAAGATCAAAACTTGATCTTATCTCACAACCTAAACTACTCACAAACCCTAAACTATGTCGACTGCAAACCCTAATCATCGTTGGCTCATATTTAACTTTATCGACTTCACAGCCTCTGTAACTCTTCTGTAGCTTCTACTGCGAAACTACAACATGTCATGATATCGTGATACTTTTGCAACCATACACTTCTTTTGAATTTTGTCATGATATCGCACACTTCACTTGTCGACTTCAACTAAGCTCTTGTCACGATATCGACACTTTTCTCTTTGTCCATCAAATTCACTTTTGTCACAATATCATAACATTTCTACCTTCATCAACTTCCTTTCAGCTTTTGTCATGAAATCATGACACTTCTCCTATAGACCCTTTTCTATCACAAATCTGACACTTACCTTCCTTGCACTCTTTTCTCTCACTACAAAGAACATGTCATAAATTGTACACTTTCACCTTTATTCTTCCTTCTTGAACTTGTCACAAAATCACATGCTTCTTCTTCCATGCTTTTTGTTTCTTCTCACAAATCGTGACTCTTCTCCTATTAAACCTTTCTTTCTTCCCAAATCATGACACTTTTCACTATTCTTCTCAATGTTCTGAAATCACACACTTTCTCCATTCATAGCTTTCTCTTCAACCTATCACAAATCGCGATCTTTCCTTCCATCTTCTTTGCAACCTATCACAAAATCGCACTTCTCATTTCACTCTTCCCTTTGTTGTATTTAATCTACCTTTCTTCTTCCACTTTTCTTCACTTCCAGATCATACACTTTTTCTCTACACTTTCTTTCTTCTCATCCGACTGTCCATATCCGACCTTTTCTCCCACTCTCTCTCCCATTATCGGAAATCGTACACTTTTTCTTTCACTCTCTCTCCACATGTCACATCTGACACTTTTTCTCTTCACCTTCCTTCAATATTCAAAATCCGACATTTCTAACTAAATTCTCTCTTTGAGGAAACTACGACATCGCATATCTACACTTTTCTACTTCTTTTTTTACTTTCATCACCTTCAACAAAATAGATTATTTTACATCAAATCAAATTCCTTCAAGCTCTACATCAATATAACTTATCCTAAAGCATACCCCCTCCAACGTTAATCTTACTAGATACATTTCCTTGATGTTCTCCATGCTTCCCAATTGTTGTTAGAAATATTGAATTTGTCATTGATGTCAAAGGCATGATGGTGTGCTTGGGCAAAGGAATCAAGGCTAGAGCTTGAGTAAAATATTCAAGGCAAATATATTGGTTTATGAGGGTTTAATATTTGAATATTTAAATCTACCCAAGGTTTAAATATTTAAATATTATATTATATTTTATAAATATAAGGTTTTAAAAAGTAACATATTAATGAGAAGTTTACATGGGTTGAAAAATTGGGTGCCAAAAGCAAGAGGGTGAGATTTTCATAGAAATACCACCAAAAGTTCTTTTCAAAGATGAAAAAGCGAGAAAATATATTCGATATACATT
This sequence comes from Wollemia nobilis, assembly GCA_028583015.1. Classification (NCBI taxonomy): domain Eukaryota; kingdom Viridiplantae; phylum Streptophyta; class Pinopsida; order Araucariales; family Araucariaceae; genus Wollemia; species Wollemia nobilis. The sequence continues at coordinate 6,415 of JAQPPZ010012798.1, read as the reverse complement.
TGCGAATGGTGTAGTGGATGCGATATATGAATCAGAGTGAAGAGCGACCACAAAGTTGGTACATGTAACCTATCCCTGCATATGTGTGGTGGAGAATGAGTTGATTGAAATATTTGCACAACACAACTGATTGGAGGTTTTAGTGTTTGTCATTTGTGATTCCTATGAAGGTGAGCTTTCATCCAACAACAGATTTAGTGCATGTCTTAAAAATAGAAGAACATCCAATAAACGATGGTGAAAATATGTGTGTAGAGGTGAAATTAGCACAAGAGGTGGAGGAAGTAAAATATTTATCATCAAGTGATGAAAGAGGATGTCGTTGAGGACATCACTGAGTGTGTATTATGTGCATTGGAGAATGAACTACTATTCATAGCATAGGAGAAAGTGGATAACAAAAATATGAGATTGATGAGCTGGATTAGTTGCAATATTGGGGTAATAAGGTAGTCAAAGGTGAATGTCAAACTATGTTGTAGTGTTTTATTGAGGTTAGTTTCACAAACATACAGATGAGTGCATGAACCGAGTCACAAAACAAGCATAAGTTGATGTCGTCTAGTAAATGAGATAGAACATCATTGCTGAAAAAGCAATGTGAGAAGAGCAACTCAAAGTAAAACTAGCCATTGGGTCAAATTTGTGATGGTTAAAAGCTAGAGTGCATGTTTAAATTATTAGGTGTCAATGAATCTTGTTACATTAACATGCATAAAGAAAGATTCACAGTCTAACGCTCAATATAGAGAAGATGAATGTAGAGGATAATTGAAAATGTGGTTTCCTTAAGCTCATACTGCTTGGAGATATTTGCAAGGTGAACTGTGTCAAGTAAAAATATCCCACCTTCAAATGAAAAATGAGCATATTTTCATCATCTTGTCCAGTGGGATGAAATTTGAGGTAATATGAAATAATAATAAATAAATAGAGCAGAAGCGGTAGCGAGCACAAAACATTGAAGGCTGTGAAATTACCTTCTGTTGGGTGGTGTAGCTAAAGTGGTTTGTCTCCCACTGGTAATAATTATGATCGAGAGACCCGGGTTTGAGTCATGCGCAAATTCAAAATCTTTTTATGGAAACCCGCATTGAAAATTTAAGATAAGTGTGCATTTAGTTATATTTTGGAAATGAACTTTTATAAAGTATTATTGAGGATGTTATGAAAGGTTATTTGAAAAAAAAAATGGGAAAAATAAAGGGAAGTTTGGAAAGCTCATGCAAAATAATATCATCATCATTGAGGCAGATTTAGAGGTATGGTGATTTAATTCCTTTCTCAAAGTGTTTTTGTTTGAGGAAAATATTTTTGTTGTCATATAGTGGGAGGTATAAGGAATTATTGGATGTGCATTATTTTTTATTGGAATTGGGAGTAAATGTGCAAAGGTTATAGATCAGATTTGTGAGAAAACTTGTGCATTATTTTTTATTGAAATGGGAGTTTATATGCAAGGTTTATAGATCAGATTTGAGAGCAAATTTGTGCATTGTTCATGATTCATTTTGGGAGTAGATGAGAAGAACATATTTATGCATTGTGATTGGTTTTAAATTAAATATGGAAATAAGAAAAATAGTATAGTCTCACATAAATAGAAGGTTTATTTTAAATAAATTCAAAGTCTCACATAGTGCAATGATAGTGTGAAAGGATTCAAATGAAAATGACATTTTCAGATATCTACAAAAGGGAAGAAAATGTGCAAATCAGCAATTACAAGCTGAGTTATCAAGTGCTAGACTAGAGCTACCTTTTAATGTAATAAATGTGAGACTTGTGGAAGTGACAGACTTAATGAATGTGAAGAACATATTGGGTATTTGTTAGTGCATATTATTCTCTATATGTTCATGAAGATAAAATAATTTTGGGCATAATATGTCTGAATTGCTTTAGTTTTGGAAAGCACATTGAATAATAGATGAAGAACTTGATGACATCATTATGCAATATTTGGAATATATGAGGATTGTTTAGATACAATATTTGGATCATGTTTGAGTAGAATATGTGAACAAGTTTTGGAGCAGATTTGAGCAAATTTTGTGAGCAGGTTTTGGAGGGTTTTGTGAGCAATTTTTGGAGTAAATTTGAGCAGATTTTATGAGCAAGTTTTGGAGCATATTTGAGTAGGTTTTGTGAGAGGTTTTTGGAGAAAATTTGAGTAGGTTTTGTGAGTAGGTTTTGGAGTATATTTGAGCAGGTTTTGTGAGTAGGTTTTGGAGCATATTTGAGCAATATTTGTGAGCTGAGGGGATTGGTGTCTCCTATGGATTGGTATCCATGAACCAAAGTAGAGAGGATTGGTGTCTCCTATGGATTGATGTCCATGAAGTAGACCAGAGGGTATTGGTGTCTCCTGTGTATTAGTGTCCACAAACTAGAGTAGAGAGGATTGGTGTCTCCTATGGATTGGTTTCCATGAACTAGCAAATGGGATTGGTGTCTCCTATATATTGGTGTCCACAAACTTGAGAGGGGATAGGTATCTCCTGTGGATAGTTGCCCATAAACTTGTGAGAGAGGATAGGTGTCTCCTATGGATTGGTGTCCATAAAAATTGTAATAGGGGATTGGTATCTCCTATGGATTGGAGCCCATGAAATTTATTGAAGAAATTTATAAGCAATATTTCTCCATGGATGTAGCCCATATTGGGTGAACCAGATTAAATTTGTCTCTTATGTATGTGGTGATTTGTGCATTGTTTTAGTAATGCATTGATATTATTTGAAGTTATTTCTTTGGAAATAAAATAGAAAAGTTTTATTTTATATTGTTTACCCATATATCAGTATAAGCTTGTGTTCTTCAGTTGTTTCATCACTCTCATGGTGTTTCTTCCTATTAGTTATCTCTATGTTTTATCCTCAATAAATGGATTTTATCCTTTCTTTGGTTGTTTCTCATGTGTGTATGTCTTTTGTAAAAGAGATGAATTTTTCTCTCTCACTTGATGTATCTGTCACCTACCCATCCTTTTTCTATTCTTCCATGCATGGTCAAATATTTGTTTATGATGTGAATATCCAAGGGATAATTACTAATTTTTGACAAATAACAAAAGTGGATGAAAATGAGGGTTTATCAACATTAACCCTAAGGTGTTGCCTTTAATATGTTAACATCCCTCTTAATTCTTCTTTAAGAAAATTTTTAATGACCCAATTACTTAATTGACCATTTATTTGCCCATTCAATTTATTTTATGGTTATTGTAGACACTTAAAACACATCATGTTTAGGAGACTACTCATATATGCACCTCTATAGGCCATATGACTGATCTTGGAACTTCCAAGAGCTAGTAGTGGTTCTAACCACTCATAAGGGGTAGTTCTAGCCCATTCAAGTGTGACCACTATCAACCAGAGCAACAGCAAATACAAGCCACTAAATTTTATAGTAGCCACGAGCTAGCTGCTATTGTGGATAGTGGATAGCACTAAAACACAAAATGGTCATGAATGCTAGCCTGAATCATGTAGAGTGATTGCACTTGAATTATATTCAAGCATGTTTTTGGCATGGATCTCCCAAAGTTCCTCTTGACTACCACTTCCATGCAAATCTGTAACCAGACCTTTCTCTCCAACGGCCAGTTACATGTAAATTTGGATCTTGGCTTCTCTAGGAAGACAAGATCTAGAATTTGGGAGGCCTACATATACATCCTCCTAGGAACAAGAATGGATTTGATATTTTATGCAAGTAAGCCCTGTCTGAGTGAGTAGCGAGTTGATAACCCTTAAGGAAAGTCGAAGTGCTACCCATTTACATATTGTCAAGCCTATGACCAACCATGGAGCTTTTTAAGGACTAAGAAGCAATATATCATAAATTCATACCAATCTAATGTTAATCCACATGATTTTTAATGCCAATCCATTTATGTACATGAAGGCAACCCTTGAACATCAATTCAAAAAAGGAATTGAGTGTTGCAACCCTTTTTTTTTAGACAAAAATTCATAGTTTCATAGCCACTATCTTCGATAGCGGCCTACAGGCATGACCACTCTGAGTGATAGTGTCTAGGGTTTGATTCACCATTTCTTTAGTTTTTAGCATATATTTCTTGTTACTTTTGCTTTTTCATCTTAGATTAGAGTAGATCTATCTTTTCCATTATATTTATACGGTGATTTCCTAGTTATTCATGCATATTTGCTTATCTTTACATATTTTCATGCTTTATTACAAGCTTTATTATATTACATGTGAATCTTCAAAAAGAGCCTCATCATGAGAGGCCTCATATGCTACTAATCGCTCTATGTTGTTTCTTGAATGTAGATCACAAGTTCTTGACAAATTCAAAGCATCTTTGGCATCAAATCCCTCCAAGAAAGTGAGAAGAAGGTATCTATAAGCCCTTGAGCAAGTTTGTATTGAATCTAAGAAGCTTGTGGATTACACCATCCCCATTTAGGGGCTTTTCATATTTGTAATCATTGTATCAATCATTTGGTATCCCTAAGAGGGACCTATTTGTAATCAAATTTCAATATGAATCAATAAAAAGAGACCTGATATTTTATTGATTCATTATCTTTTATGCTTTCATGATTTTATGCTTTATATAATGATGCAAATAGCTCAGGTGTATGCTTTTTAGGATCATATAGATGGTGATCATGGTAGGGACCCCTAATTTTTAAGCTGATTTGCTAATATTTTGTATTTTTTTGTACACAGGTGTAGCCACTCTAGTCAACAGTGGCTAGCAAAGCTAAGCCACTTTTGAAGATAGTGGCTAGTCAGATCCACCTTGAGTGACAATGACTGATAGAAAACCTACAATAGCAGACAACCTGAGCATCAACAGAATTGGATTTTAGGTTGGTGGGATTCTCTATAATTTCACTTCTTTGTCTATGTTAAATTTCTAGAATGCAGTAGATAAATTTATTTTAATTAGAAAACATAGAGAAAGTTAAATGAAAAATGATCAAAGTCTCTTATGTTTTCTACTAGTCATTGCTAGGAACAACAAACTTTTGATTTCAAATCTGCCCATCTCCAGTGGTCTAGAATGTGTGTAGAGATTGCATGCTTGGGACCCAACTAGAGGCCATTGATTCATAAGTGATAGTGCATTCTCTAAAAATCATGTAGTTGTTTAGACTTGCATTTTCTAAAAGTAAAATGTTTCTTTTTAGGCATAGAGGAAAAGTCATGAGTGCTTCATGATGCATCTATTTTTGTATGCAAATTTAAAAGGAACAATCACACACCACATTTTATTTAAACACTAGTGAGTTGGGCTTCATCACCAACCACTAGTAGAGTTCAATGACGGTGGTTTTCATCTCCATCCATTGGCTCAAATACCATGATCCCATTCTATTTGGCCAATATCGGATCAAAGAACTGACATATATTAGAAAATTTTGCATGTACTTCTCTTTAGAGGGTATGATGCTGACCAGGTGAGACTAGGTGATGATTTGGTAGGACCTATGCTCCTTGATCGGGTATGGATTTCATCTCCATACTTTGATTGGTTTACATGACCATGAATTTCATTGCCATTTGTCGAGCTATTAGCATATAGGTGAAAACCACTAAAATTTTCAACCATTACATCAACAAATTTCAAAACACGATGAGAGTAGTTTAAGCTATCAACAAATCTGAAACACACAAGACCAATTTTAGGAACACCATGAACATTTAAAAGAGATAAAAATTTTGTTTACTTTGTTTGCATGTTTTAAAACATACATAAAATATAATTCCACATTATCATGGTATTCACATGGAGCAACCACCCTCACTAAGGAAAAAATTGACACTCCACACAATCACAATCACATTCACAATGATGTTGAGCCACCCATGCACAATGTCACTGAACAAATTTTAGTTCCTTAGGGGAGATAACTCAATCCATGGGGGTACTCCTCGAGAAATCCTAGCTAGAGAACCATATCCAGGTTCTTCTCATGATAGACATGAGGGGGCTTCAAGGCCCTAATCTTCACATGATAAACATAGGCCAGATCAACCCACTAAGGGGTAAGACATAAGGGTTACTTCCAATCATAGACCTGTTGCAACTCCTAGCCTCCCTGAAGATGGTAGGATAGCAATAGACCATAATCTCATTAGTGCCAATGGAACTCCATGAGATTAGCCGTGGAGATCCAAATAGCTTGATGATTTGGATTGGGTTCTCACGAGACCAAATTAGAGAATAAACACTACTATGCATTCCATTTTTTGGAGTTCACATAGCCATCAAACAATGAAGCATACTAATGAGCCAAGGGAAGCTTCAAAGCACCCCCGCAGCATGCAAACTACTTTCGATCATGGGGGTACTAAACATAGATCATTATACACTAACCATGTCACCCATATAGGCAAGGGCAAAAGCATAGTAGGAGGTTCTCTAAGGGAC
>JAQPPZ010012794.1:0-58877 GCA_028583015.1 Wollemia nobilis | reverse complement strand
CACTAGGCACCAGGCTTATTGAGAAAAAATCTTTCTCATGGAACTCAAAGTTTACACAACATTTTTCTACTAGTCCAAGAGTTTAGTGCATACAAGTTAGTCATAACCCACATTTTATTACTTTCTTTGTTGTAGAAGATAAAATTAATAATCCTATCTAAGGAAGAAATTATAGAGCCCTCAAACTTGTTGGTATCCCAAATACAAAGGAGTCCCCGAGAGGAACCATTGGCTAGGATTACAGTAAAATGGGATTCTTTCCAAATACTTCTTCTAATAGCTTCTATATCTTACCCATACAATTTGATTTCTTGTAGGAAAAAAATATTAGGTAATGTTTCTTTATGTAGGGAAGTGACCACCCATTGTTTAGAAAGACCATTCAAACCCCTAACATTCCAAGAGAGGAACTTCATTTATGGTATTTAGAATTAGATTTCTTTCTCCTAGACAATCCATGGTTACTTTGATGAAAAGATTCCAGATTTAGTTGTCTTACTCCTACATCCTTCCCTTTTTCAAGTTTAAGTAGAGCTTTAGATCCTTTCATAATCTTAAAATTAATTTCCTTCATCCTCATAGAATTGTTAGGGGGTTTTCCTAACTTCCACTCAACACCCACATCCACATTGGCATTCCTCATCTCTAGGTTTTAGGATCCAGAGAACCTTTCTCTAAATACGTCTTTGGGGACAAAATCAGAGATCTTACCTCAAGGGTCATCAACTTAATCATAGGCTCCTCAAAAGTAGAACCAACACAAATCTCATCAAAGAAATTATGAATAAGAGCCTTTGAAATAATGGTTTCAGAAATGATATTTGATTGACATACCCATAGAGGCACAAAGTTAACCGTTTACATGTGAGAATTGAAATCAGGTTCTTGATTTTATAAAAATATACCTCTTTTACAATAGAACTAAGTACCTCCCCCTAGGATATGGTTTACATATTCCATGATATAAAAAAAACTTTAGGGGTCACTACAATTTCCATGGAACCTAGAGGTTTCCACTTCACTAGCACCCATATTTGAATTGAATCCATGTCTGGTCTTGCCCCTTGGAACTTTTCCATAAGGTTGTAACCGCCATCACCCATGGTAAACTTAACCAATTTACTTAGGATGCTAATGATATTTCACATAGAGGATGTATTGCAAATAGATTTTGAGAAGGTCTCCTTTGTACCTTTAGATATCCTTGTAGAATATAAAATATTGAGGCTTTAGGTTTTAGGGAAAAACTATGGGCCATGAGAATGGGACCCAACCTCCAACTTATTGTTTGTTGGTCCATGGCTTCTTCAAGGAACTATGAATATAGTATTGGGACCTCCAATAGACACACCATATAGCTGACCCAAAGCTACTATGTTCACATCCAATCTAACCACCACTTCCACATGTTTTAAAATCTCCCATTGCCCTTTCACAAACCCATACAAACCTGATTCAAAGTCTCCCACTCCCATCATTTCCCACCCTAATCACCACCATTAAAATTCTAACTCCTACTCCTCCATAAAATCCTTGTATGCTTTTATTGCTCTACTAGGGTTTCAAAATCTAGTACTTAGATCTTACTCCTCATGTGGAACCTCCAATCCATGCACCTATGACGTTGTTGCTCTACTATGATTAACATAATTGCTGCTCTACTAGGGATACCATCGCTACTCTACTAGGGTTTTCAAAGCCACTACTCAAATCTCGCTCCTCTTATGGAGCCTCCAGTCCATGCACCTTTAACATCATTACTCAGATCTTTTTCCTCCCTTGTATATTCCACTCTATGCACTGTTAGAATTTCCCAAATAGACATGCAAAGCATTACAAGATTTTGAAGAAATAAAATAGAACTGATTGATTTATTCCAAGGATAAACTTTGTATAAATAACAAAGTTGATCATTGAGAGCCTTTGGGTTATAACAACTCATAAACATTATGAATACACCACTGAGAGTTTTCCCAACACATGGAAAAGTGGAAACTCAAGTGTGTCTATCCTAGTAGAACTTAAGATAATATTCACTTATTCTAACACCCCCCTTAAGTGATACTAGGGGAGATTTTTACAAATGAGTCCCAACAACAAGGCCTGATGAGGTACTCATGTACAATGACTTATTTTTGAAGAGATGGTAAAAACCATCAATCAAAAGTAAGGAAAAGGCTTGTCTTCAGATGGTGAATATTGTCCTCTTAATACAATAAGAATTATGAGTCCCGAAAACATGGCCTGATGAGGTACTCATTTAAAAAAAATATAGATGGTGAAAAAAACCATTGGAAAAAAAACAACTATCACAAATTATTTTTTGAAGAGATGGTAAAAACCCTACTGGAAAAACCATCAATCAAAAAGGAATTAAGGAAGAGGCTTGTCTTCGGATAGCGAATATTGTCCTCTTAATACAATAAGAATGATGAGTCCTGACAACATGGTCTAATGAGGTACTCATTTACAATATATAAATGGTGAAAAAAATCCTTGGGAAAAAACCATGTCACATAAAAAAATATCCAAGATAGAGGTATGTCTTCGGATAGCAAAGATTGTCCTCATAATCTACATGTTGTTGGAGAGATGATAAAAAATAACCACAAGGGAAAAAACCATTCTCCAAACAATATAATGAGAGGTGGAAGACCTCTATTTTAGTGCAACTGTATTACTCTAAGTTTATCTCACAACTGAAGGTAACGTGAAGAAGGAAATGACTTGGTGAAGATATCCACAATTTGATTCTCAGTTGGAATATAGTCCAAGTATATATCCATGTTCTAAATATGCTACCATATGAAGTGCATGTGTATCTCAATGTTCTTGGTGTGTTGATGCTCAACCGGATTGCGTATAATATGAATTGTGCTTTGATTTTCACACCAAATAGTTATAGGCTTTTCATGGGAGAAACCAAATTCTCCCAAAATTGGATGAAACCAAAGAGCTTCCTGACTAGCTAAAACTACTGCCTTGTATTCTGCCTCTGTAGAATATAAGGCTAATGCCTGTTATTTCTTGTATAACCAGGCTATTGGTGAAGAACCAAGGCAAAATACATAGCCTGAGGTTGAACATCTATCTTCTACTGAACTGCACAATCTGAATCCATATAGCCACTTATAGCCATGGATTTTTGATGGGGACGTAAAATTGCATTCTCATACAATTTAGAGAAGTAGTCTGCATTGATTTACATTCACATACAATTCCTGGCTCTCCATGCTCTCTCATTACATTCATTGGGTTTTTATAGAGGCCCCCAACCCTTTGTCATCTGCAATCATAATTACAGACCTTCATTGGGTTTTTATAGAGGCCCCCGACCCTCTATAGTTTTGCAATCACAAATTACAGAACAATGCTGGGTTTTTATAGAGGCCCCCGACCCTCTACAGTTATGCAATCATAAATTATAGAATAATGCCCGCATCCATTAACCTTCCGTCAGGAAGAAAAACCACGCAAGAAGGGCCAGGATGGCCCTCTGGCCTCGCAACTGCAACCTCTACCTGCAACTATTTTTCAACACCTTGTGCATGCCTCGGCATGCACTTTTATAATTTCTATGTGACGATCTATATTCCATTCATGGCCCCTTAATTTTAGAATTTTGTGCCTCTTTGTCTGTCGTGACTCTTTGTCTTCATCCGCTTTCACTTCACCTTGGTGCCATGTGTTGTCTAGTGCTGCCACGTGTCGTTCAATGAACTCATTCTGCAACGGCCTCCCAAAAATGTAGCATGTCATGATATCACAACATCTTCTCCCTCTTGCTCATCCTTTTCTCTACTGGTTGCGATATCATGACATGTCGTGATATCGTGACATTTTGGCTTCCTTGTTCTCTCCTTTCTCTTCAGGTCACGAAATCATGACATGTCACGATTTCATGATATTTCTCTTCCTTCCTTGCTTTCTGCTCTTTTGGTCATTATATCATGACATGTCGCGATATCACGACATTCTTTCCTTCATGCCTTCCTACTTTTGCTTTGGTCACGATATCGCAACATGTTGTGATATCGCAATGTAATTTCATCGCGTCCCGGTTCTTCCTCTTTGGTCGCGATATCGTGACCTATCGCGATATCGCGACGTATTTTCATCGTGCCTCCGTTCTTCAGTTTTGGTCATGAAATCATGACATGTCATGATTTCGTGACCTTCCATCCTCCGCGCCTTCGCTCCCTGCTCTCGTCGTGAAATCGTGACATGTCACGATTTTGCGATGTTCTATCCGTTGTGCCTTACTCCTTGCCTTGGTCGCAAAATCATGACATGTCATAATTTCATGACATTCTATCCACTGTGCCTTCACTCCTTGCCTTGGTTGTGATTTCACAGCATTCTGTTCGTCGTGCCTTCACTTTTATTTTGGTCACGATTTCACGACCCTCCGTTGGTCGTAGCTTCTTTCTCTGTTTTGGTCACGATATCGTGACACTTTTTCTATCGCGACACATATTTTTCTCTACAAAACACTTAAAAAAAATTGGTTGATGCAAGATTGCTCTGTTGCCACCGGATGCTCCTGCATTAGACACCCGGGGTTGATGGAGAAGTGCCCTTCACTTCTGCACTGTTCTATCACCTTATTCTACACAGGGACTCAAACTTTTTCAAATCAACCCTTCTGTCTTCTCACCACTCTTCCACAGATCCTAGTGCAAGCTGCCTCATGTTCGACGCTTTGCTTACACACTCAAAATCTTCTAGCTTTGATACCACTTGATGGGGACTGAAAATTGCATTCTCCAAAAACTATAATTTCATTCAATATTTTTATACAGTTTACAGCAGCAGTCCATAGACTGATTTACATTCACATACAATTCCTGGCTCTCCATGCTCTCTCATTACATTCGTTGGGTTTTTATAGAGGCCCCCGACCCTCTATCATCTGCAATCATAATTATAGACCTGCACTAGGTTTTTATAGAGGCCCCCGACCCTCTACAGTTTTGCAATCACAAATTACAAAACAATGTTGGATTTTTATAGAGGCCCCCAACCCTCTACAGTTTTGCAATCACAAATTACAGAACAATGGCCATAGCCATTAACCTTCTATCAGGAAGAAAAACCATGCAAGCAGGGCCAGGATGGCCCTCTAGCCTCGTAACTACAACCTCTACCTGTAACTATTTTTCAACACCTTGTGCATGCCTCGGCATGCCCTTTTATAATTTTTGTGTGACGATCTGTATTCCATTCATGGCCCCTTCATTTCAGATTCTCATGCCTCTTTGTCCGTCGTGACTCTTCGTCTTCATTCGCTTTCACTTCACCTTGGTGCCACGTGTTGTCTAGTGCTGCCACGTGTCATTCAATGAACTCATTCTGCAACGACCTCCCAAAAATGTAGCATGTCATGATATCACGACATCTTCTCCCTCTTGCTTGTCCTTTTCTCTGTTGGTCACGATATCGTGACATGTCATGATATCGGGACATTTCAGCTTCCTTGTTCTCTCTTTTCTCTTCAGGTCATGAAATCATGACATGTCATGATTTTGTGACATTTCTCTTCCTTCCTTGCTTTCTGCTCTTTTGGTCGCGATATCGTGACATCTTTCCTTCATGCCTTCCTGCTTTTGCTTTGGTTGCGATATAGTGACACGTCGTGATATCATGACGTAATTCTATCGCGTCCTCGTTCTTCCTCTTTGGTCATGATATCGTGACCTATCATGATATTGCAACGTATTTTCATCGTGCCTCTGTTCTTCAGTTTCAATCATGAAATCATGACATGTCACGATTTCATGACCTTCCGTCCTCTGCACCTTCGCTCCCTGCTCTGGTCACAAAATCACATGTCACGATTTCATGACGTTCTATCTGTTGTGCCTTCGCTCCTCGCCTTGGTAGCGATTTCGTGACATGTCATGAAATCGTGACATGTCACGATTTCGTGACATTCTATCCGCTGTGCCTTCGCTCCTCGCCTTGGTCATGATTTTGTGACATTCTGTCCACCATGCCTTCACTTTTGTTTTGGTCATGATTTCACGACCCTTCGTCGGCCGTAGCTTCTTTCCCTGTTTTGGTCGCGATATCGCAACACTTTTTCTGTCGTGATATCGCGACACATATTTTTCTCTGCAAAACATTTAAAAAAAAATTGGTCAATGCAAGATTGCTCTGCTGCCATCGGATGCTCATGCATCAATTTTTCCTTATATAAGATCCCAAAGTGCGTAGTGCCTTGCAAGTAATGGAGGATTCTTTTTGCTACTTTCCAATGACTGAAGTAAGGTTGATGAGAGAATATGGGTACTAGGCCAACTGAAAGCAAGAGATTTCGGGCGAAGGAAACACTAATTGCGATTGCATTCAAAATCAAGTACACTTAAGTCCTAGAAATGTAAAGTGCATGAAATGAAAAAGACGCATTGCAATGAGACACAAGCAAATGGAGAAAACATAGCCCTTTCATTAAAATTTCTTGATCTCTTTTACAATGACGCCTCCTCCCTTTTCAGGGGCTAGGAGCGTTAAAAGAATTTGGTTACAATCACTTAATGTTCCTCTTTTCGCGTGCCCACGTTTGAATGGGCAGGCCAGAATGTTACCGCCGCTTACGCTGATGAGTCTTTGACTTCTGTTGCTCCTCCTGCGAACACAGAAACAACCAAGATGTCAGTAGCACCTGCTGCAAATAAGGAGTGTTTTTTCTCTAAAATTAGTGAAATATGCATGCAAACATTTGCCTGAAACAGTAAGTACAGTGAGTCCAAATGGCCTGAAAACCTGACAGAAGATAGAAGATATTACCAAAATGCCATTGCCACTAAAATAGTCGGCCAATCTGCCTTCATCTGGAAATCATCCCTGGGCAAGACGATTTCTGACTGCTAATCGTCCCCAGGTGAGACGATTCCTTCTGTGTTGGAAAAGTCGGATTCACTTGTAGATAGAGGGGTTATGTAATTGGGGCCATTTTGGGACGACCCAGATGGTCGGATTCACCCAATTTTGCCTCTATCCTCGGGAACTTGATATCGCCTCCTGCAAGTCAGTGAAACAACAAAGCGACACAAAACATACTAGAATCTGATCAAAAGTTATGAAATTGCAGCTATGAGTTCACCAAATAGAATGACACAACATGCAATGTAAACAAATAATCTAGAATGCTAAAAATAATGGAACTTGAAAAGTGTGAGGGGTGTCCAAGTGGGCCTCCCACCGTTGGCACTTGATTTCGGCACCAATCCACTAGGGATGGGCCCAAAACCTCTTAGGATGGGGGGGTTGACGAATTGGTTGGTTCAGGTGTCCATGTGTTGGATTTGGGTCAGGTTCAAGCTTCCAAAAGCCACCCAACAACCTCCCTTGCAAAAGAGATTGGTGGATGTGAGAAAGTGAACCAAAGGGGATGCAAGTGAGTCTTCAACTCGGTAGCACTTCGTTGCTTGAAATCTCCTTCAACCTGTATGTTTTGGGTGAGAAAAGTCCCACATTTTATAGACCCATGGGGTCTCTTTTGGGAGGGAAGCACAAATGCCATGTGTTGGTCATAGGCGCCATGTGGCAGTCTTGTCTTCCCATGAGGGAGGGGAGTCCTCCATTGACTTGGGCTTTCATAATTGCTCTTGTGACAGTCCTCAAACGGCCTATTTGTCCACCCACACACGCGTGCGAGGCAGGAGTCATCAACTGACTGTTCTGGGCTGCCACTTGGCCTCATTTGTCTTTTCGCCCGTTAAACTTGGAAATCATCCTTACTGGAGACGATTTCAGAAATCGTCCCTGGGTGAGACAATTCCAAGTTAGCAATCGTCCCTAGGTGAGATGATTACTGGGCAAAGTGTCTAAGTGTGCCAAATTGCTTCTTGACCTTACAAAATTGCTATGAAAGTGGTTAAGACCACTGTTTTACCTCTGAGGGCTGCCCTGGGGGCTATGTTTGTCAAAGCAATCAGTGTTTGCAGTCACATAATCGGATTGGTGCTATTTTGGTGTCTACACCAACAACATATGAGATATCTATGTGAGTATGAGTAAGGTATAATAGACTTCCTACAAGCTAACAGTATAGAGTTGTATCACATAGAGGGATGAGCAGGAAGTATTAATATTTATGCCAGATTGAAAATAGGTAGGAAAAGGTTTACAATCTGTCATTTTAAACCTTTTAAGAAGATCCAATGTGTACTTTTTTTGACACAATGAAATTCTTGCATCTGTTTAACTTATTTGAATCCCAAGGAAGTAATGAGCTAAACCTAGATCAACCATTTCAATTTTTTCAAATAGGGAGTCTTTTATAGTTTGAATGTGAGTGAAGTTACTACTAGTGAGAATAAGATCATCAACATATAGAAAAATAATGGTGATTTTTCCTTCATCTCTCCAAATGTAGACTATGTTATCGGACTCACAATGAGAAAAACCTATGGAAAGAAGGAAGGAGTCCATATTTTCATACCAAGCTCTAGGGGCTTGTTTGAGGCCATACAAAGATTTTTTAGCCTGCAAAAAAGAGAGGAGTCTTGAGTGAAACCAACGAGGTTATTCCATGAATATTTATTCTTTGGAGTCCCCATGTAAGAAAATATTTTTTACATCCATTTGATAGACATACCAATTTTTGGAAGCACCCAGGGAAAGAACCAGTCTAACAAAATCCATTTTAGTAATTGGAGCAAAGGTTTCTACATAGTCAATACCTTCAATATGAGAAAAACCTTTGGCTACTAGGCAAGTTTTGTGTTTTTCTATTTCTCCATTAGGTCCATATTTTGTTTTGTAGATCCATTTACAATGAACTGACTTCCTTCCTTTAGGCAATGGAACTAAATCCCAAGTTTTTTTTTATTAAGGAATAAAATTCATTTTCCATGACTTCATCCCATTCTTTAATTCCTGTTGCTTCTTTGAAGGATTGAGGATCAAAGGAAATAGTTTGACAAACAAGACCAGTGCTTATGGGTTTTGTTGATCTGGTTGATGAAATGTTTGGTATGTAGGTGTTAGCTTCTTTAATAATGGTGCGGGCCCATTTTGGACTAGTGGAAGGAGTAGAAGGAGTTAAAAGACATTGAGTTGGAATTATAGGTTCCTCATCTTGGTTATCAATTTCTAAGTCAATATCAAGAGTTGCATCTTCATAATATTGAGGTTCTACTATAGGAGAAGGCTCAATGGAGTAAGATGGGGATTGAGGATATTTTTGAGGGAATGTTTCATAAAATTGTAAATTCCAATGGAAGAAGACCTCATGAGTTGAGGAATCAAAGAGCCTATATGCTTTCATTTCCTCACAATAACCAACAAAGAAGAGCTTTTTGCTTTTCTTATCTAGATCCTTCATTTTCTTCTTTGGGATGTGTTCCCAAGCAGTACACCCAAAAATTTTGAAGAAGGAAACATTTGATTTTGAGCCAAACCGTACTTCTTCAGGAGTTAAATGGTCAATAGTTTTATGAGGTGTAAAATTTTAAATATAATTGGCATAGTTAATATCTTCTATCCAAAATACTTTTGGAAGATCTCTTGAATGGAGCATGCAACTTGCCATTTTCTTTAATGTTCGATTTTTTCTTTCTGCAATACCATTTTGCTAAGGATTATGGGAGACAAAATGCTGATGAATGATGCCATAATTTGATAGAAATATGGAGAATTCATTACTGCAGTATTCCCCCCATTACCAGTGCAAATTTTCTTGATATTGCAAGAGGTCTGATTTTCAACTAAGGCTTTGAAGAATTTAAAGTGGGATAGAAAATCACTTTTACATTTTAGTAATTAGACCCAAGTTCTTCTATAAAAGTCATAAATAAAGGTTAGAGCATATTTTCTCCTTTGAAATAAGGTTCAGGAAAAGACATCAAGTCACTATGGATTTGTTCTAGAGGGGATGAAGCTTTTAGAGAACTACTTGGGTGGAAAGGATCTTGATGTTGCTTTCAAAGAACACATACAGGATAAACTCCATCAGTAGAGGAGACTTGGAGTAAAGTTGTTACTATATCATAGGTGCTTAATTCCTTTAGGTAGTTGTAACTAAGATGACCAAACCTTTCATGCCAAATTTTGCTTTCAAGATCTCCATGAGCCACAAAAAAGGAGGTCCCTTCTAGATTTTTGAATCCTTTGAAATTAAGTAGGTGAGTTTTGTGATCAATATCTCCTTTAGATATGAGAGAATATGGATCTTGAAAGTCTCTTATCTCAACTCCTGTTGGATATAAGAGAACAATTTTCCCCTTTCCAAAAGTACAAATTTGATAGACAAAGAGGAGATTTGTGGCAATTTTTGGAACATAGAAAACATTATTTATAGAGCCACCATAAATGATTATGTCCCCCTTTCCTTTTATTAGGATAAAGGAAGAGTCACCCACTTCTATGTTACATGTAGAACTAGAGGAGATAGAAGAGAATGACCCATCTGAAGCAGTCATGTGATGAGTAGCTCTAGAATATAGAACCCAATAATTAGAGGAAGAATTGGAGGTTTTGCCTTGAACATTTAGGGTTTTTCCTATTTTATTTTTATTGTCTATCTTTTGATCCTTCATAGCTGCCTCCAGTTGTTGAAATATTTTCCAGCATTTGTTTGCAAAATGACCTTTATTTTTGCAGTGAGTATAGGTTATGGTATTTGTTTCCTTATTTTTGAATTTTTCTTTAGAATAGGTGGAGGCTACTAAGGATTTTGAGGAAGAGGAAGAGGAATATGACTCATATCTTGCAATTTTAGTTTCTTCCCTAGTTAGTCTATCACAAAATTCTTCTAAAGAGGACATTTTAAAAGTTGCACTAAAAGAATATTTTGTAGATAGAAAAATAGTTGCAAAGATTTGAAATGCATCATTTATTTTAGAAAGAATTATATAAATGCACTCTTCTTCAGTCTTAGTCTTACCACTCGCATTTGTATTGAGATAGGACTTCTTTGAATTTGTTGAGGAAGTCAACAATACTGCTAAAGTCTTCAGGAGATAAAGTTGTTAGTTTTGCTTCTAGTTGCATTGATCTAATTTGATCTACTTTTCCAAATAAATTTTTTAGTTTCTCCCAACTCTCATGAGGATTTTTACAATATGTAATGTGAAACCATAAACTTTCATGAACATTAGAGCTAATAATACCTATAGTTTCATGCATTTTCTTTTTGTGGAAAAATATTTCATATTCTTTATCAAACTCAAATTGCTTTTCTTCTAATAGGTGAGTGAGCCCTTTATGAGAAATGAGATTTAAAATTTTGGGTTTCCATGTATGGTAGTTATGAGGAGTGAGAATATCAATTGTATTCATTGAATTCATTTTGAAGTTAACACAAATTTCCCCCTTTAACTTTGAAGAATGCAATGGACAATAGTTTTCAGAATCCTTAAAGAAATACCTATTTCTCAAAAAATTACCCGCCCTGACGAGAGGGATACTATAAGTAATTTTAGGAAAGGGATATTCAATTATGGTAATGAGAAAAAATATGCCAAAGTAATTAAGGAATGCCAAATAACTCAAAAATACCCACCCTAACGAGAGGGAAACTATAAGTATTTTGAGAATATTTGATATAATATTTTAAGGATTACAAATATGCTAGGCCTTTATATCTTGTCTTTCAAATACCCACCATTACGAGATGGAAACTATAAGTATTGATAATATTTGATACGTGGAACTTAGGCTTGTATCATCCAGACATATATTGGTTGTCTAAATAACTCGCCCTTATGTGAGGGAAACTATTAGTTATATGGATGACCAATAAGGTGAGTGGTGATATAATATTTGTTTAAAAGTTTAAGTAAAGGAAAAGAATTAAAATATTGATTATTTAAAATATTATTTTGCCAAAAAATGATTTAATTCTCTATATTTTGCTTGATTAAAAGAAAAAATTAATATTTATTAAATATTTTGATATAGCAACTATAAGTTCTAAAATAGAAAAGTTAAAAGAAATTTATACTTTTTACTTTTGAATTTTAGAAAAGAACTTATTTAAGAAAGAATTTATTTTAAATAGAAAAATAATTAATTGATATTTTGATATAACAATTATAAGTTCTGAAAAAGGAGAGAAAAATTAAAAGAAATTTATTTTAAATAGAGGATTCGATGGCATCATTGGTGGAATACTCAGAGAGGTTTCAAATGTTGAGATATCTCCACATACCTCGGTGCCACAACCACCAATGAATCAATGAATTTTTGTATCATGAGACGTCTCCACAGACTTGTAAACAAGAAATATCTTGGAACCGTACATAGAGGATTCGATGGCATCACTAGCCGAGTACTCGAAGAGGCTTCGAATGTTGAGACTCCTCCATAGACCTACAAAATAGATATCTCGTGAAAAAGTGAGAACATATAGCAAAGTGCCTAAAACAACGTCAAAGATTTTCATATTAGAAATGAAGTATTGATTTAGCACAAGTAAGATAATTTTATAGCAAAAAAATAGTTGATAATATCCCAAAGCACTGAAGGACAAGAGAAAGGGAAGAGGATCGAGAATATAAAAGCACAAGATCTTCAAAATGAAATTTAATGGAGGATCCGTGTTAAGATGAAGTCTCAAGCGCGCTAAGGCCAACGGTGGTCAAAAGAGACCACGTTGAAGATAAATAAATATGGCCTATTAATTAGACCTAGAGTTTCTTTATAGGATGCGAAGAGCGATTTCCATTAATTTATTTTATAGATGAAGATACAATGATTTGCTAATAAAAAAGATTTTTTTAGAATATTTTCCACAAAATAATAATTTCTACGAATCTTTACTCCACTTGAGGCCAAACGAATTGTTCTTATGTGGAGAAGAGGACAAAGTAACAAAAACATTTTTGAGTGGAAAAAAAATCACCTCTTAAAAATGCGTAGATGAATATAATTCTCTGTATATAGAGAATGCAAGGAAGGCTATGGATCTAGACAAACTACGCTTCAAGAAGGAGAAATAAGAATTAATCTACCATATGAGGAGGGTATAAAAGATAAAAAAAATTGCCTAGAATTTTAGGAGATTTTTTTAAGATCAAATTTCGGAGAAGCAAAACTTTCAGAATGCATTCCAGTTGCATATACAGAGCAGGGAATACAATGAAAGAAAATTTTGACAAATTACATCAATGGTAAAACTATGATTAGATAAAATGAAAAGTATTACCATAAGCAAATATCTCAAAAAATTGCATCTAAGATATATCTATAATATAAAATCTCTTTCCTATTTAAAAAAAACAAATAAGAAAGAGATTAAGAACCAGTTCGAGAAACCTTCATTCAAGAGAGAATTCTATTAGAATCTATCCTACTCTGGTACCATGTTATAATTTTCCAAAATAGACATGCAAAGCATTACAAGAGTTTGAAGAAACAAAATAGAACAGATTGATGTATTCCAAGGATCAAATTTGTATAAATAGCAAAGTTGATCATTGAGAGCCATTGGATTACAACAACTCATCAAACCTAATCAAGACACCACTGAGAGTTCTCCTGACACATGGGGGAGTGGAAAATAAAGTGTGTCTATAATAGTAGAACTTAAGAGAATATTCACTTATTCTAACATGCACCTCTATCATTGCTTCTCTACAAGGGTTTTCAAAGCCCCTCGATATTAAGTATTTTAATTTCAAAATAATAATAATTTTAGATCTGTTGCCCAGATATGACTCCTCTTGTGGAACCTCCACTCCATGCACCTCTAATGATGATGCTTAGATATTGCTTCTCCTATGGAACCTCCACTCCATGCACCTTTGACACTGGTGCTCAGATACCACTTCTCCTGTGGAACTTCCACTCTATTCACCTCTATCAAAGATATAGTAGCATTACAATAATAAAAATTATACATATATTGTTTAGCAATATTCAAACTTAGGTCCACTGTATTAAATTTAAAACATTTTAATCTATTAAGATAATTTTATTTGGTGTTAAATATTAGTTTAAACTATATACAAAAATTAGTCCATCCCTATTAAATCATAATCATTTTACCATAGTATATTTTAGGTAACCAAATACAATACTCTGATTAACATCCTTATTCTAATATTTATTTTATAATTATTGAACATTAATTCCAATTAGTTACATGCATTTGAAATGATAAAAACCATATTATGTCATGAAGATATAGTAGCATTACAATAATAAAAAATTATACATACTTTAGGTAACCAAATACAACACTATGATTATCATTCATATTCTAATATTTATTTTAAAATTATTGAACATTAATTTTTAATTAGCTACTTGCATTTGAAATGATAAAAACTATAGTACATCATGAAGATATAGTAGCATGACAATAATAAAATATTATACATATATTTTTTAGCAATATTCAACTTAAATTTAAAGTATTTTAATCTACTAAGATCATTCCATCTGGTGTTAAATATTAGTTTTAACTATATAAAAAAATATAGTACATCCATTTTAAATAATAATTATCTTACCATAGTATATTTAGGTAATTAAATACAACACTCTCGACATTTATATATCTTCTAACAAAATTTAAGCCTAATTTTTTATCTTGGAAATGTATTTTTAATCAATTAAATTCATATATATATATATTTGTTGTTAAAAAAAAGATGTATTTTAAAAGGGTCCCCCGCCATTTTCATGAAAAGTGAGCTAGAAATTGAAAGAGTCTCAAGATAGAAACACTTACTAAAGGTCATAAAAGCTATATTTCTATTGATCTTGTGCCTAACCTATAGGTTTATACTTGATAGTTAAGATTTGAGTAATGTGAGTGGAGCTCAAAGAAGATGCAAGAGTTCTAGATAATTGTTCGTAGTATATGTATATTTCTTCTAGGGTGATCAAATTATCCCAACTAACTCCCTGTAAAATTTCAAGTCAATCGGAGCTACGGTTGAGAAGTTATGGCCCCGACAAGATGCACTAAAATTTAGGGAAAAATATAAGATTTCCCATATTTTGTTGGATGCTCCCGCATCGCTTATGGGCACATTTGGGGTGCTTTTGGGTTGACCAAAGGGTTCATGGACACCTTTGGGGCATTTTGGAGTGACCAAGCGATTACGGGAATCCTTGGAGCTTTTGGAGACAATGACAAAATGCATAGATTTTTATCTTTTGTTTATGATGATTTTTTTTTTTGTCTACACTAAGCAGAATTGAACACACGCATACACAAATCGTGATTATCTCTTTTAAGGATTATTGGTGTGGCCTAGACTGGTTTGGTGCATTTTGATGTTTTGTTTTGTTTTTGTAGGTTTTGAAGAATGTTTAAATGCATTATGACGGCTCATATAACTCCCAAAACAGTCGCCCCTTCAATATACCAACCAGACCGATATACCAACCTCTCTATATACCCGCCATTATGAGAGGGAGACTATAGGTACATGAGAGTAGAAGGTACATGGTACATAGGTAGTACGAAAGGGGCATTGTCCTATTAATGGCACCTACCATAGAAAACTTATCCTCGCGCGCATGGGAATCACCCCAGTGACACTCGGTCTGCTTTCGTTAGGATTTACGCCTAACAACAGTTGACAATCAGGAAATAGATGCAAAGCTAAGCCAAGGTGGTGATGAACCCATCGTTGGTCTTGCTCAAGGGCTGGGGTCTTACGACCAGCTCCTTGGTTTAAAATTGTTGCGAGGAGTGTGTGAGATTCATTTTATTTAGCGAAAATGAAACAAGCATAAATGACCTTTCCCTAAGCAATGCAGGATAAAATGAAAACAAGTAAAGAAACGGAAAGAAATAGAAAATTTAACAGAGATTATAAAAATCCCTACCTCTTCTCTGCCTACTCCGATTTCTTCTGAATTTTTGCTCTAAAAATTTACAGACAAAAAATCATCCCTTGGTGAGACGAATTACAGAACAGAAATCGTCCCCTACAGAGACGATTTTAAAATCATCTTAGGGTGAGACGATTTCCAGTAGAGTATTCATAACAGTCAGAGATGATTAAAAGTCTGCAATAAAAAAATGTACCTGTCAAGCACAAAACATAAAAACCCGATTAGTTTTTTGTGATCTTAAAAAAAAAAAAACAGGGAACAGGTCCCACCGTGATCGCCACTGAAAGCACGAGATTTTGGGCGAAGGAAACACTAATTGCGATTGCATTCAAAATCAAGTACGCTTAAGTCCTAGAAATGTAAAGTGCATGAAATGAAAAAGACGCATTGCAATGAGACACAAGCAAATGGAGAAAACACAGCCCTTTCATTAAACTTTCTTGATCTCTGTTACAATGACGCCTCCTCCCTTTTCAAGGGCTAGGAGCGTTAAAAGAATTTGGTTACAATCACTTAATGTTCCTCTTTTCGCGTGCCCACGTTTGAATGGGCGGGCCAGAATGTTGACGCCGCTTACACTGATGAGTCTTTGACTTTTGCTGCTCCTCCTGCGAACACAGAAACAACCAAGATGTTAGTAGCACCTGCTGCAAATAAGGAGTGTTTGTTCTCTAAAATTAGTGAAATATGCATGCAAACATTTGCCTGAAACAGTAAGTACAGTGAGTCCAAATGGCCTGAAAACCTGACAGAAGATAGAAGATATTACCAAAATGCCATTGCCACTGAAACAGTCGGCCAATATGCCTTCATCTGGAAATCATCCCTGGGTAGGACGATTTCTGACTGCTAATCGTCCCCGGGTGAGACGATTCCTTCTGTGTTGGAAAAGTCGAAGTGATCTGCTCCAATGTCAACTCCCAAGACTTCCAAAACACCTGTAGATAGAGGGGTTATGTAATTGGGGCCATTTTGGGATGACCTAGATGGTCGGATTTTCCCAATTTGGCCTCTATCCTCGGGAATTTGATATCGCCTCCTGCAAGTCAGTGAAACAACAAAGCGACACAAAACATACTAGAATCTGATCAAAAGTTATGAAATTGCAGCTATGAGCTCACCAAACAAAATGACACAACATGCAATGTAAAAAAATAATCTAGAATGCTAAAAATAATGGAACTTGAGAAGTGCGAGAGGTGTCCAAGTGGGCCTCCCACTATTGGCACTTGATTTCAGCGCCAATCAACTAGGGATGGGCCCAAAACCTCTTAGGATGGGGGGTCGACGAATTGGTTGGTTCAGGTGTCCATGTGTTGGATTTGGGTCAGGTTCAAGCTTCCAAAAGCCACCCAACAACCTCCCTTGCAAAAGAGATTGGTGGATGTGAGAAAGTGAACCAAAGGGGATGCAAGTGAGTCTTCAACTCGACAGCACTTCGTTGCTTGAAATCTCCTTCAACCTGTATGTTTTGGGTGAGAAAAGTCCCACCTTTTATAGACCCATGGGGTCTCTTTTGGGAGGGAAGCACAAATGCCATGTGTTGGTCATAGGTGCCATGTGGCAGTCTTGTCTTCCCATGAGGGAGGGGAGTCCTCCATTGACTTGGGATTTCATAACTGCCCTTGTGATAGTCCTCAAACGGCCTATTTGTCCACCCACACACGCGTGCGAGGCAGGAGTCATCAACTGACTATTATGGGTTGCCACTTGGCCTCATTTGTATTTTTGCCTGTTAAACTTGGAAATCGTCCTTACTGGAGACGATTTTAGAAATCGTCCCTGGGTGAGACGATTCCAAGTTAGCAATCGTCCCTGGGTGAGACGATTACTGGGCAAAGTGTCTAAGTGTGCCAAATTGCTTCTTGACCTTAAAAAATTGCTATGAAAGTGTTTAAGACCACTGTTTTACCTCTAAGGGCTGCCCCGGGGGCTATGTTTGTCAAAGCGATCAGTGTTTGCAGTCACATAATCGGATTGGTGTTGTTTTGGTGTCTACACCAACAACATATGAGATATCTATGTGAGTATGAGTAAGGTATAATAGACTTCCTACAAGCTAACAGTATAGAGTTGTATCACATAGAGGGATGAGCAGGAAGTATTAATATTTATGCCAGATTGAAAATAGGTAGGAAAAGGTTTACAATCTATCATTTTAAACCTTTGAAGAAGATCCAATGTGTACTTTTTTTGACACAATGAAATTCTTGCATCTGTTTAACTTATTTGAATCCCAAGGAAGTAATGAGCTAAACCTAGATCAACCATTTCAATTTTTTCAAAGAGGGAGTCTTTTATAGTTTGAATGTGAGTGAAGTTACTACTAGTGAGAATAAGATCATCAACATATAGAAAAATAATGGTGATTTTTCCTTCATCTCTCCAAATGTAGACTATGTTATCAGACTCACAATGAGAAAAACCTACTGAAAGAAGGAAGGTGTCCATATTTTCATACCAATCTCTAGAGGCTTGTTTGAGGCCATAGACAGATTTTTTTAGCCTACAAAAAAGAGAGGAGTCTTGAGTGAAACCAACAGGTTATTCCATGAATATTTATTCTTTGGAGTCCCCATGTAAGAAAATATTTTTTACATCCATTTGATAGACATACCAATTTTGGGAAGCACCCAGGGAAAGAACCAGTCTAACAAAATCCATTTTAGTAATTGGAGCAAAGGTTTCTACATAGTCAATACCTTCAATATGAGAAAAACCTTTGGCTACTAGGCAAGTTTTGTGTTTTTCTATTTCTCCATTAGGTCCATATTTTGTTTTGTAGATCCATTTACAATGAACTGACTTCCTTCCTTTAGGCAATGGAACTAAATCCCAAGTTTTTTTTTATTAAGGAAGAAAATTCATTTTCCATGACTTCATCCCATTCTTTAATTCCTGTTGCTTCTTTGAAGGATTGAGGATCAGAGGAAATAGCCTGACAAACAAGACCAGTGCTTATGGGGTTTGTTGATCTGGTTGATGAAATGTTTGGTATGTAGGTGTTAGCTTCTTTAATAATGGTGCGGGCCCATTTTGGACTAGTGGAAGGAGTAGAAGGAGTTAAAAGACATTGAGTTGGAATTATAGGTTCCTCATCTTGGTTATCAATTTCTAAGTCAATATCAAGAGTTGCATCTTCATAATATTGAGGTTCTACTATAGGAGAAGTCTCAATGGAGTAAGAGGGGGATTGAGGATATTTTTGAGGGAATGTTTCATAAAATTGTAAATTCCAATGGAAGAAGACCTCATGAGTTGAGGAATCAAAGAGCCTATATGCTTTCATTTCCTCACAATAACCAACAAAGAAGAGCTTTTTGCTTTTCTTATCTAGATCCTTCCTTTTCTTCTTTGGGATGTGTGCCCAAGCAGTACACCCAAAAATTTTGAAGAAGGAAACATTTGATTTTGAGCCAAACCGTACTTCTTCAGGAGTTAAATGGTCAATAGTTTTATGAGGTGTAAAATTTTAAATATAATTGGCATAGTTAATATCTTCTATCCAAAATACTTTTGGAAGATCTCTTGAATGGAGCATGCAACTTGCCATTTTCTTTAATGTTCGATTTTTTCTTTCTGCAATACCATTTTTCTAAGGATTATGGGAGACAAAATGCTGATGAATGATGCCATAATTTGATAGAAATATGGAGAATTCATTACTGCAGTATTCCTCCCATTACCAGTGCAAATTTTCTTGATATTACAAGAGGTCTGATTTTCAACTAAGGCTTTGAAGAATTTAAAGTGGGATAGAAAATCACTTTTACATTTTAGTAATTAGACCCAAGTTCTTCTATAAAAGTCATAAATAAAGGTTAGAGCATATTTTCTCCTTTGAAATAAGGTTCAGGAAAAGACATCAAGTCACTATGGATTAGTTCTAGAGGGGATGAAGCTTTTAGAGAACTACTTGGGTGGAAAGGATCTTGATGTTGCTTTCAAAGAACACATACAGGATAAACTCCATCGATAGAGGAGACTTGGAGTAAACTTGTTACTATATCACAGGTGCTTAATTCCTTTAGGTAGTTGTAACTAAGATGACCAAACCTTTCATGCCAAATTTTGCTTTCAAGATCTCCATGAGCCACAAAAAAGGAGGTCCCTTCTAGATTTTTGAATCCTTTGAAATTAAATAGGCGAGTTTTGTGATCAATATCTCCTTTAGATATGAGAGAATATGGATCTTGAAAGTCTCTTATCTCAACTCCTGTTGGATATAAGAGAACAATTTTCCCCTTTCCAAAAGTACAAATTTGATAGACAAAGAGGAGATTTGTGGCAATGTTTGGAACATAGAAAACATTATTTATAGAGCCACCATAAATTATTATGTCCCCATTTCCTTTTATTAGGATAAAGGAAGAGTCACCCACTTCTATGTTACATGTAGAACTAGAGGAGATAGAAGAGAATGACCCATCTGAAGCAGTCATGTGATGAGTAGCTCTAGAATATAGAACCCAATAATTAGAGGAAGAATTGGAGGTTTTGCCTTGAACATTTAGGGTTTTTCCTATTTTATTTTTATTGTCTATCTTTTGATCCTTCATAGCTGCCTCTAGTTGTTGAAATATTTTCCAGCATTTGTTTGCAAAATGACCTTTATTTTTGCAGTGAGTATAGGTTATGGTATTTCTTTCCTTATTTTTGAATTTTTCTTTAGAATAGGTGGAGGCTACTAAGGATTTTGAGGAAGAGGAAGAGGAAGATGACTCATATCTTGCAATTTTAGTTTCTTCCCTAGTTAGTCTATCACAAAATTCTTCTAAAGAGGACATTTTAAAAGTTGCACTAAAAGAATCTTTTGTAGATAGAAAAATAGTTGCAAAGATTTGAAATGCATCATTTATTTTAGAAAGAATTATATAAATGCACTCTTCTTCAGTCTTAGTCTTACCACTGCATTTGTATTGAGAGAGGACTTCTTTGAATTTGGTGAGGAATTCAACAATACTGCTAAAGTCTTCAGGAGATAAAGTTGTTAGTTTTGCTTCTAGTTGCATTGATCTAATTTGATCTACTTTTCCAAATAAATTTTTTAGTTTCTCCCAACTCTCATGAGGAGTTTTACAATATGTAATGTGAAACCATAAACTTTCATGAACATTAGAGCTAATAATACCTATAGTTTCATGCATTTTCTTTTTGTGAACAAATATTTCATATTCTTTATCAAACTCAAATTGCTTTTCTTCTAATAGGTGAGTGAGCCCTTTATGAGAAATGAGATTTAAAATTTTGGGTTTCCATGTATGGTAGTTATGAGGAGTGAGAATATCAATTGTATTCATTGAATTCATTTTGAAGTTAACCCAAAGTTCCCCCTTTAACTTTGAAGAATGCAATGGACAATAGTTTTCAGAATCCTTAAAGAAATACCTATTTCTCAAAAAATTACCCGCCCTGACGAGAGGGATACTATAAGTAATTTTAGGAAAGGGATATTCAATTATGGTAATGAGAAAAAATATGCCAAAGTAATTAAGGAATGCCAAATAACTCAAAAATACCCACCCTAACGAGAGGGAAACTATAAGTATTTTGAGAATATTTGATATAATATTTTAAGGATTACAAATATGCTAGGCCTTTATATCTTGTCTTTCAAATACCCACCCTTAAGAGAGGGAAACTATAAGTATTGATAAGATTTGATACGTGGAACTTAGGCTTGTATCATCCAGGCATATATTGGTTGTCTAAATAACTCGCCCTTATGTGAGGGAAACTATTAGTTATATGGATGACCAATAAGGTGAGTGGTGATATAATATTTGTTTAAAAGTTTAAGTAAAGGAAAAGAATTAAAATATTGATTATTTAAAATATTATTTTGCCAAAAAATGATTTAATTCTCTATATTTTGCTTGATTAAAAGAAAAAATTAATATTTATTAAATCTTTTGATATAGCAACTATAAGTTCTAAAATAGAAAAGTTAAAAGAAATTTATACTTTTTACTTTTGAATTTTAGAAAAGAACTTATTTAAGAAAGAATTTATTTTAAATAGAAAAATAATTAATTGATCTTTTGATATAACAATTATAAGTTCTGAAAAAGGAGAGAAAAATTAAAAGAAATTTATACTTTTCACTTATTTGATGGTTTTTTGGGAAAAGAACTTGTGTAAGAGAGAATTAATTATACCAAGGAATCAATTAGAAATGTATAATATAAACTTTTGCTTAATGGAAAATTATAAAGATAAAAGGTTAGATTTTATATTTTCCTTTATGATTTAAGGAAATAGAAATTATACAAAATAATAAGGCAAAAAAAATGAAGGCAAAAAGAAGTGACACAAAGAAAAAACTTCCCCCTGAAACTGTGATAGGTGTGGAAAAAGCACCCTAAAACCCCCCCAAAGGAATTTATATTAATTTTTACAAAGTCCTTGATTTTCCAAGCCAAGTAGAGGCTGAAAATAAAAGGAACCAAATTACTCTTACCGGAATGATACAATATATATTTTATTAAATTAAAGCCCCAAAAAAAATGTAGAGACGTCATATGAAATGACGTATCTAAAGCACTTCACTGGAGAGAATAAAAAAAATTGAACAATACCAAAGGGAGTGGTGGAGAGGATTGCACTAGTAGTCAGAGATGATTGAAGAGGAGGCACTGAAGTCTCTCTGGGAAGACAATGAGAGAATGGTGGCACACAGTGAGGGCCTTTAATGGATGACACAGAGGGATGTGTATGCATAGAAGTCCTTGGTGACACAACCACCAGTGAATCGATGAAGTTCCATATCACGAGATGTCTCCACAGTCCTGCAAAAAATAAATAGCTTAGAACTATACATAGAGGATTCGATGGCATCATTGGTGGAATACTCAGAGAGGTTTCAAATGTTGAGATATCTCCACATACCTCGGTGCCACAACCACCAATGAATCAATGAATTTTTGTATCACGAGACGTCTCCACAGACTTGTAAACAAGAAATATCTTGGAATCGTACATAGAGGATTCGATGGCATCACTAGTCGAGTACTCGAAGAGGCTTCAAATGTTGAGACTCCTCCATAGACCTACAAAATAGATATCTCGTGAAAAAGTGAGAACATATAGCAAAGTGCCTAAAACAACTCTCTTAATGCTTTGTCAAAGATTTTCATATTAGAAATGAAGTATTGATTTAGCACAAGTAAGATAATTTTATAGCAAAAAAATAGTCGATAATATCCCAAAGCACCGAAGGACAAGAGAACGGGAAGAGGATCGAGAATATAAAAGCGCAAGATCTTCAAAATGAAATTTAATGGAGGATCCGTGTTAAGATGAAGTCTCAAGCGCGCTAAGGCCAACGGTGGTCAAAAGAGACCACGTTGAAGATAAATAAATCTGGCCTATTAATTAGACCTAGAGTTTCTTTATAGGATGCGAAGAGCGATTTCCATTAATTTATTTTATAGATGAAGATACAATGATTTGCTAATAAAAAAATATTTTTTAGAATATTTTCCACAAAATAATATTTGCTACGAATCTTTACTCCACTTGAGGCCAAACGAATTGTTCTTATGTGGAGAAGAGGACAAAGTAACAAAAACGTTTTTGAGTGGAAAAAAAAATCACCTCTTAAAAATGCGTAGATGAATATAATTCTCTGTATATAGAGAATGCAAGGAAGGCTATGGATCTAGACAAACTACGCTTCAAGAAGGAGAAATAAGAATTAATCTACCATATGAGGAGGGTATAAAAGATAAAAAAAATTGCCTAGAATTTTAGGAGATTTTTTTAAGAAGCAAATTTCGGAGAAGCAAAACTTTCAGAATGCATTCCAGTTGCATATACAGAGCAGGGAATACAATGAAAGAAAATTTTGACAAATTACATCAATGGTAAAACTATGATTAGATAAAATGAAAAGTATTACCATAAGCAAATATCTCAAAAAATTGCATCTAAGATATATCTATAATATAAAATCTCTTTCCTATTTAAAAAAAACAAATAAGAAAGAGATTAAGAACCAGTTCGAGAAACCTTCCTTCAAGAGAGAATTCTATTAGAATCTATCCTACTCTGGTACCATGTTATAATTTTCCAAAATAGACATGCAAAGCATTACAAGAGTTTGAAGAAATAAAATAGAACTGATTGATTTATTCCAAGGATCAACTTTGTATAAATAGCAAAGTTGATCATTGAGAGCCATTGGATTACAACAACTCATCAAACCTAATGAAGACACCACTGAGAGTTCTCCTGACACATGGGGGAGTGGAAAATCAAGTGTGTCTATATTAGTAGAACTTAAGAGAATATTCACTTATTCTAACATGCACCTCTATCATTGCTTCTCTACAAGGGTTTTCAAAGCCCCTCGATATTAAGTATTTTAAATTCAAAATAATAATAATTTTAAATCTGTTGCCCAGATATGACTCCTCTTGTGGAACCTCCACTCCATGCACCTCTAATGATGATGCTTAGATATTGCTTCTCCTATGGAACCTCCACTCCATGCACCTTTGACACTGGTGCTCAGATACCACTTCTCCTGTGGAACTTCCACTCTATTCACCTCTATCAAAGATATAGTAGCATTACAATAATAAAAATTATACATATATTGTTTAGCAATATTCAAACTTAGGTCCATTGTTTTAAAGTTAAAATATTTTAATCTATTAAGATCATTCTATTTGGTGTTAAATATTAGTTTAAACTATATACAAAAATTAGTCCATCCCTATTAAATCATAATCATTTTACCATAGTATATTTTAGGTAACCAAATACAATACTCTGATTAACATCCTTATTCTAATATTTATTTTATAATTATTGAACATTAATTCCAATTAGTTACATGCATTTGAAATGATAAAAACCATATTATGTCATGAAGATATAGTAGCATTACAATAATAAAAAATTATACATACTTTAGGTAACCAAATACAACACTATGATTATCATTCATATTCTAATATTTATTTTAAAATTATTGAACATTAATTTTTAATTAGCTACTTGCATTTGAAATGATAAAAACTATAGTACATCATGAAGATATAGTAGCATGACAATAATAAAATATTATACATATATTTTTTAGCAATATTCAACTTAAATTTAAAGTATTTTAATCTACTAAGATCATTCCATCTGGTGTTAAATATTAGTTTTAACTATATAAAAAAATATAGTACATCCATTTTAAATAATAATTATCTTACCATAGTATATTTAGGTAATTAAATACAACACTCTCCACATTTATATATCTTCTAACAAAATTTAAGCCTAATTTTTTATCTTGGAAATGTATTTTTAATCAATTAAATTCATATATATATATATATATATATATATATATAAATATATATTTGTTGTTAAAAAAAAGAGGTATTTTAAAAGGGTCCCCCGCCATTTTCATGAAAAGTGAGCTAGAAATTGAAAGAGTCTCAAGATAGAAACACTTACTAAAGGTCATAAAAGCTATATTTCTATTGAGCTTGTGCCTAACCTATAGGTTTATACTTGATAGTTAAGATTTGAGTAATGTGAGTGGAGCTCAAAGAAGATGCAAGAGTTCTAGATAATTGTCCGTAGTATATGTATATTTTTGCTAGGGTGATCAAATTATCCCAACTAACTCCGTATAAAATTTCAAGTCAATCGGAGCTACGGTTGAGAAGTTATGGCCCCGAAAAGATGCACTAAAATTTAGGGAAAAATATAAGATTTCCCATATTTTGTTGGATGCTCCCGCATCGCTTATGGGCACATTTGGGGTGCTTTTGGGTTGACCAAAGGGTTCATGGACACCTTTGGGTCATTTTGGAGTGACCAAGCGATTACGGGAATCCTTGGAGCTTTTGGAGACAATGAAAAAATGCGTAGATTTTTATCTTTTGTTTATGATGATTTTTTTTTTTTGTCTACACTAAGCAGAATTGAACACACGCATACACAAATCGTGATTATCTCTTTTCAGGATTATTGGTGTGCCCTAGACTGGTTTGGTGCATTTTGATGTTTTGTTTTGTTTTTGTAGGTTTTGAAGAACGTTTAAATGCATTATGACGGCTCATATAACTCCCAAAACGGTCGCCCCTTCAATATACCAACCAGGCCGATATACCAACCTCTCTATATACCCACCCTTACGATAGGGAGACTATAGGTACGTGAGAGCAGAAGGTACATGGTACGTAGGCAGTACGGAAGGGGGATTTTCTTATTAATGGCACCTACCATAGAAAACTTATCCTCGCGCGCATGGGAATCACCCCAGCGACACTCGGTCTGCTTTCGTCAGGATTTACGCCTAACAACAGTTGACAATCAGGAAATGGATGCAAACCTAAGCCAAGGTGGTGATGAACCTACCGTTGGTCTTGCTCAAGGGCTGGGGTTTTATGACCAACTCCTTGGTTTAAAATTGTTGCAAGGAGTGTGTGAGATTCATTTTTTTTAGCGAAAATGAAACAAGAATAAATGACCTTTCCCTAAGCAATGCAGGATAAAATGAAAACAGTCAAAGAAACAGAAACAGAAATAGAAAATTTAACAAAGATTATAAAAATCCCTACCTCTTCTCTGCCTACTCCGATTGCTTCTGAATTTCTGCTCTGAAAATTTATAGACATAAAATCGTCCCTTGGTGAGACGAATTACAGAACAGAAATCATCCCCTGCAGAGACGATTTTAAAATCGTCTTAGGGTGAGACGATTTCTAGTAGAGTATTCGTAACAGTCAGAGACGATTAACAGTATGCAATAAAAAAATGTACCTGTCAAGCACAAAACAAAAAAACTCGATTAGTTTTCTGTGATCTTAAAAAAAAAAAAAACAGGGAACAGGTCCCACCGTGATCGCCACTGAAAGCACGAGATTCCGGGCGAAGGAAACACTAATTGCGATTGCATTCAAAATCAAGTACGCTTAAGTCCTAGAAATGTAAAGTGCATGAAATGAAAAAGACGCATTGCAATGATACACAAGCAAATGGAGAAAACACAGCCCTTTCATTAAACTTTCTTGATCTCTGTTACAATGACGCCTCCTCCCTTTTCAAGGGCTAGGAGCGTTAAAAGAATTTGGTTACAATCACTTAATGTTCCTCTTTTCGCGTGCCCACATTTTAATGGGCGGGCCAGAATGTTGTCATCGCTTACGCTGATGAGTATTTGACTTCTGTTGCTCCTCCTGCGAACACAGAAACAACCAAGATGTCAGTAGCACCTGCTGCAAATAAGGAGTGTTTGTTCTCTAAAATTAGTGAAATATGCATGCAAACATTTACCTGAAACAGTAAGTACAGTGAGTCCAAATGGCCTAAAAACCTGACAAAAGATAGAAGATATTACCAGAAGGCCATTGCAATTGAAGCAGTCGACCAATCTACCTTCATCTAGAAATCGTCCCTGGGCAGGACAATTTCTGACTGCTAATCGTCCCCAGGTGAGACGATTCCTTCTATGTTGGAAAAGTCGAAGTGATCTGCTCCAATGTCGACTCCTGAGACTTCCAAAATACCTGAAGACGGAGGGGTTATGTAATTGGGGCCATTTTGGGACGACCCAAATGGTTGGATTCTCCCAATTTTGCCTCTATCCTTAGGAATTTTATATCGCCTCCTGCAAGTCAGTGAAACAACAAAGCGACACAAAACATACTAGAATCTGATCAAAAGTTATGAAATTGCAGCTATGAGTTCACCAAATAGAATGACACAACATGCAATGTAAACAAATAATCTAGAATGCTAAAAATAATGGAACTTGAGAAGTGCGAGGGGTGTCCAAGTGGGCCTCCCACCGTTGGCACTTGATTTCGGCGTCAATCCACTAGGGATGGGCCCAAAACCTTTTAGGATTGGGGGGTCGGTGAATTGGTTGGTTCAGGTGTCCATGTGTTGGATTTGGGTCAGGTTCAAGCTTCCAAAAGCCACCCAACAACCTCCCTTGCAAAAGAGATTGGTGGATGTGAGAAAGTGAACCAAAGGGCAAGTGAGTCTTCAACTCGGCAGCACTTCGTTGCTTGAAATCTCCTTCAACCTGTATGTTTTGGGTGAGAAAAGTCCCACCTTTTATAGACCCATGGGGTCTCTTTTGGGAGGAAAGCACAAATGCCATGTGTTGGTCATAGGTGCCATGTGGTAGTCTTGTCTTCCCATGAGGGAGGGGAGTCCTCCATTGACTTGGGCTTTCATAACTGCCCTTGTGACAGTCCTCAAACGGCCTATTTGTCCACCCACACACGTTTGCAAGGCAGGAGTCATCAACTGACTGTTATGGGCTGCCACTTGGCCTCATTTTTCTTTTTGACCGTTAAACTTGGAAATCGTCCTTACTGGAGACGATTTTAGAAATCGTCCCTGGGTGAGACGATTCCAAGTTAGCAATTGTCCCTAGGTGAGACGATTACTGGGAAAAGTGTCTAAGTGTGCCAAATTGCTTCTTGACCTTACAAAATTGCTATGAAAGTGGTTAATACCACGGTTTTACCTCTGAGGGCTGCCCCGGGGGCTATGTTTGTCAAAGCGATCAGTGTTTGCAGTCACATAATCGGATTGGTGCTGTTTTGGTGTCTACACCAACAACATATGAGATATCTATGTGAGTATGAGTAACATATAATAGACTTCCTACAAGCTAACAGTATAGAGTTGTATCACATAGAGGGATGAGCAGGAAGTATTAATATTTATGCCAGATTGAAAATAGGTAGGAAAAGGTTTACAATCTGTCATTTTAAACCTTTGAAGATCCAATGTGTACTTTTTTTGACACAATGAAATTCTTGCATCTGTTTAACTTATTTGAATCCCAAGGAAGTAATGAGCTAAACCTAGATCAACCATTTCAATTTTTTCAAATAGGGAGTCTTTTATAGTTTGAATGTGAGTGAAGTTACTACTAGTGAGAATAAGATCATCAACATATAGAAAAATAATGGTGATTTTTCCTTCATCTCTCCAAATGTAGACTATGTTATCGGACTCACAATGAGAAAAACCTATGGAAAGAAGGAAGGAGTCCATATTTTCATACCAAGCTCTAGAGGCTTGTTTGAGGCCATAGACAGACTTTTTTAGCCTACAAAAAAGAGAGGAGTCTTGAGTGAAACCAACAGGTTATTCCATGAATATTTATTCTTTGGAGTCCCCATGTAAGAAAATATTTTTTACATCCATTTGATAGACATACCAATTTTTGGAAGCACCCAGGGAAAGAACCAGTCTAACAAAATCCATTTTAGTAATTGGAGCAAAGGTTTCTACATAGTCAATACGTTCAATATGAGAAAAACCTTTGGCTACTAGGCAAGTTTTGTGTTTTTCTATTTCTCCATTAGGTCCATATTTTGTTTTGTAGATCCATTTACAATGAAATGAATTCCTTCCTTTAGGCAATGGAACTAAATCCCAAGTTTTTTTTTATTAAGGAAGAAAATTCATTTTCCATGACTTCATCCCATTCTTTAATTCCTATTGCTTCTTTGAAGGATTGAGGATCAGAGGAAATAGCCTGACAAACAATACCAGTGCTTATGGGGTTTGTTGATCTGGTTGATGAAATGTTTGGTATGTAGGTGTTAGCTTCTTTAATAATGGTGCGGGCCCATTTTGGACTTGTGGAAGGAGTAGAAGGAGTTAAAAGACATTGAGTTGGAATTATAGGTTCCTCATCTTGGTTATCAATTTCTAAGTCAATATCAAGAGTTGCATCTTCATAATATTGAGGTTCTACTATAGGAGAAGGCTCAATGGAGTAAGAGGGGGATTGAGGATATTTTTGAGGGAATGTTTCATAAAATTGTAAATTCCAATGGAAGAAGACCTCATGAGTTGAGGAATCAAAGAGCCTATATGCTTTCATTTCCTCACAATAACCAAAAAGAAGAGCTTTTGCTTTTCTTATCTAGATCCTTCCTTTTCTTCTTTGGGATGTGTGCCCAAGCAGTACACCCAAAATTTTTGAAGAAGGAAACATTTGATTTTGAGCCAAACCGTACTTCTTCAGGAGTTAAATGGTCAATAGTTTTATGAGGTGTAAAATTTTAAATATAATTGGCATAGTTAATATCTTCTATCCAAAATACTTTTGGAAGATCTCTTGAATGGAGCATGCAACTTGCCATTTTCTTTAATGTTCGATTTTTTCTTTCTGCAATACCATTTTGCTAAGGATTATGGGAGACAAAATGCTGATGAATGATGCCATAATTTGATAGAAATATGGAGAATTCATTACTGCAGTATTCCCCCCATTACCGGTACAAATTTTCTTGATATTACAAGAGGTCTGATTTTCAACTAAGGCTTTGAAGAATTTAAAGTGGGATAGAAAATCACTTTTACATTTTAGTAATTAGACCCAAGTTCTTCTATAAAAGTCATAAATAAAGGTTAGAGCATATTTTCTCCTTTGAAATAAGGTTCAGGAAAAGACATCAAGTCACTATGGATTAGTTCTAGAGGGGATGAAGCTTTTAGAGAACTACTTGGGTGGAAAGGATCTTGATGTTGCTTTCAAAGAACACATACAGGATAAACTCCATCAGTAGAGGAGACTTGGAGTAAAGTTGTTACTATATCATAGGTGCTTAATTCCTTTAGGTAGTTGTAACTAAGATGACCAAACCTTTCATGCCAAATTTTGCTTTCAAGATCTCCATGAGCCACAAAAAAGGAGGTCCCTTCTAGATTTTGAATCCTTTGAAATTAAGTAGGCGATTTTTGTGATCAATATCTCCTTTAGATATGAGAGAATATATCTTGAAAGTCTCTTAACTCAACTCCTGTTGGATATAAGAGAAAAATTTTCCCCTTTCCAAAAGTACAAATTTGATAGACAAAGAGGAGATTTGTGGCAATGTTTGGAACATAGAAAACATTATTTATAGAGCCACCATAAATTATTATGCCCCCATTTCCTTTTATTAGGATAAAGGAAGAGTCACCCACTTCTATGTTACATGTAGAACTAGAGGAGATAGAAGAGAATGACCCATCTGAAGCAGTCATGTGATGAGTAGCTCTAGAATATAGAACCCAATAATTAGAGGAAGAATTGGAGGTTTTGCCTTGAACATTTACGGTTTTTCCTATTTTATTTTTACTGTCTATCTTTTGATCCTTCATAGCTGCATCCAGTTGTTGAAATATTTTCCAGCATTTGTTTGCAAAATGACCTTTATTTTTGTAGTGAGTATAGGTTATGGTATTTGTTTCCTTATTTTTGAATTTTTCTTTAGAATAGGTGGAGGCTACTAAGGATTTTGAGGAAGAGGAAGAGGAATATGACTCATATCTTGCAATTTTAGTTTCTTCCCTAGTTAGTCTATCACAAAATTCTTCTAAAGAGGACATTTTAAAAGTTGCACTAAAAGAATCTTTTGTAGATAGAAAAATAGTTGCAAAGATTTGAAATGCATCATTTATTTTAGAAAGAATTATATAAATGCACTCTTCTTCAGTCTTAGTCTTACCACTGCATTTGTATTGAGAGAGGACTTTTTTGAATTTGGTGAGGAATTCAACAATACTGCTAAAGTCTTCAGGAGATAAAGTTGTTAGTTTTGCTTCTAGTTGCATTGATCTAATTTGATCTACTTTTCCAAATAAATTTTTTAGTTTCTCCCAACTCTCATGAGGATTTTTACAATATGTAATGTGAAACCATAAACTTTCATGAACATTAGAGCTAATAATACCTATAGTTTCATGCATTTTCTTTTTGTGAACAAATATTTCATATTCTTTATCAAACTCAAATTGCTTTTCTTCTAATAGGTGAGTGAGCCCTTTCTGAGAAATGAGATTTAAAATTTTGGGTTTCCATGTATGGTAGTTATGAGGAGTGAGAATATCAATTGCATTCATTGAATTCATTTTGAAGTTAACCCAAAGTTCCCCCTTTATCTTTGAAGAATGCAATGGACAATAGTTTTCAGAATCCTTAAAGAAATACCTATTTCTCAAAAAATTACCCGCCCTGACGAGAGGGATACTATAAGTATTTTAGGAAAGGGATATTCAATTATGGTAATGAGAAAAAATATTCCAAAGTAATTAAGGAATGCCAAATAACTCAAAAATACCCACCCTAACGAGAGGGAAACTATAAGTATTTTGAGAATATTTGATATAATATTTTAAGGATTACAAATATGCTAGGCCTTTATATCTTGTCTTTCAAATACCCACCATTACGAGATGGAAACTATAAGTATTGATAATATTTGATACGTGGAACTTAGGCTTGTATCATCCAGGCATATATTGGTTGTCTAAATAACTCGCCCTTATGTGAGGGAAACTTTAGTTATATGGATGACCAATAAGGTGAGTGGTGATATAATATTTGTTTAAAAGTTTAAGTAAAGGAAAATAATTAAAATATTGATTATTTAAAATATTATTTTGCCAAAAAATGATTTAATTCTCTATATTTTGCTTGATTAAAAGAAAAAATTAATATTTATTAAATCTTTTGATATAGCAACTATAAGTTCTAAAATAGAAAAGTTAAAAGAAATTTATACTTTTTACTTTTGAATTTTAGAAAAGAACTTATTTAAGAAAGAATTTATTTTAAATAGAAAAATAATTAACTGATCTTTTGATATAACAATTATAAGTTCTGAAAAAGGAGAGAAAAATTAAAAGAAATTTATACTTTTCACTTATTTGATGGTTTTTTTGGAAAAGAACTTGTGTAAGAGAGAATTAATTATACCAAGGAATCAATTAGAAATGTATAATATAAAATTTTGCTTAATGTAAAATTATAAAGATAAAAGGTTAGATTTTATATTTTCCTTTTTGATTTAAGGAAATAGAAATTATACAAAATAATAAGGCAAAAAAAATGAAGGCAAAAAGAAGTGACACAAAGAAAAAACTTCCCCCCCTGAAACTGTGATAGGTGCGGAAAAAGCACCCTAAAACCCCCCCAAAGGAATTTATATTAATTTTTACAAAGTCCTTGATTTTCCAAGACAAGTAGAGGCTGAAAATAAAAGGAACCAAATTACTCTTACCGGAATGATACAATATATATTTTATTAAATTAAAGCCCCAAAAAAAATGTAGAGACGTCATATGAAATGACGTATCTAAAGCACTTCACTGGAGAGAATAAAAAAAATTGAACAATACCAAAGGGAGTGGTGGAGAGGATTGCACTAGTAGTCAGAGATGATTTAAGAGGAGGCACTGAAGTCTCTCTGGGAAGACAATGAGAGAATGGTGGCACACAGTGAGGGCCTTTAATGGATGACACAGAGGGATGTGTATGCATAGAAGTCCTTGGTGACACAACCACCAGTGAATCGATGAAGTTCCATATCACGAGATGTCTCCACAGTCCTGCAAAAAATAAATAGCTTAGAACTATACATAGAGGATTCGATGGCATCATTGGTGGAATACTCAGAGAGGTTTCAAATGTTGAGATATCTCCACATACCTTGGTGCCACAACCACCAATGAATCAATGAATTTTTGTATCACGAGACGTCTCCACAGACTTGTAAACAAGAAATATCTTGGAACTGTACATAGAGGATTCGATGGCATCACTAGCCGAGTACTCGAAGAGGCTTCGAATGTTGAGACTCCTCCATAGACCTACAAAATAGATATCTCGTGAAAAAGTGAGAACATATAGCAAAGTGCCTAAAACAACTCTCTTAATGCTTTGTCAAAGATTTTCATATTAGAAATGAAGTATTGATTTAGCACAAGTAAGATAATTTTATAGCAAAAAAATAGTCGATAATATCCCAAAGAACTGAAGGACAACAGAACGGGAAGAGGATCGAGAATATAAAAGCACAAGATCTTCAAAATGAAATTTAATGGAGGATCCGTGTTAAGATGAAGTCTCAAGCGCGCTAAGGCCAACGGTGGTCAAAAGAGACCACGTTGAATATAAATAAATCTGGCCTATTAATTAGACCTAGAGTTTCTTTATAGGATGCGAAGAGCAATTTCCATTAATTTATTTTATAGATGAGGATACAATGATTTGCTAATAAAAAAAGATTTTTTTAGAATATTTTCCACAAAATAATATTTTCTACGAATCTTTACTCCACTTGAGGCCAAACGAATTGTTCTTATGTGGAGAAGAGGACAAAGTAACAAAAACGTTTTTGAGTGGAAAAAAAATCACCTCTTAAAAATGCGTAGATGAATATAATTCTCTGTATAAAGAGAATGCAAGGAAGGCTATGGATCCAGACAAACTACGCTTCAAGAAGGAGAAATACGAATTAATCTACCATATGTGGAGGGTATAAAAGATAAAAAAAATTGCCTAGAATTTTAGGATATTTTTTTAAGAAGCAAATTTCGGAGAAGCAAAACTTTCAGAATGCATTCCAGTTGCATATACAGAGTAGGGAATACAATGAAAGAAAATTTTGACAAATTACATCAATGGTAAAACTATGATTAGATAAAATGAAAAGTATTACCATAAGCAAATATCTCAAAAAATTGCATCTAAGATATATCTATAATATAAAATCTCTTTCCTATTTAAAAAAAACAAATAAGAAAGAGATTAAGAACCAGTTCGAGAAACCTTCCTTCAAGAGAGAATTCTATTAGAATCTATCCTACTCTGGTACCATGTTATAATTTTCCAAAATAGACATGCAAAGCATTACAAGAGTTTGAATAAACAAAATAGAACTGATTGATTTATTCCAAGGATCAACTTTGTATAAATAGCAAAGTTGATCATTGAGAGCCATTGGATTACAACAACTCATAAAACCTAATCAAGACACCACTGAGAGTTCTCCTGACACATGGGGGAGTGGAAAATAAAGTGTGTCTATAATAGTAGAACTTAAGAGAATATTCACTTTTTCTAACATGCACCTCTATCATTGCTTCTCTACAAGGGTTTTCAAAGCCCCTCGATATTAAGTATTTTAAATTCAAAATAATAATAATTTTAGATCTGTTGCCCAGATATGACTCCTCTTGTGGAACCTCCACTCCATGCACCTCTAATGATGATGTTTAGATATTGCTTCTCCTATGGAACCTCCACTCCATGCACCTTTGACACTGGTGCTCAGATACCACTTCTCCTGTGGAACTTCCACTCTAATATTTATTTTATAATTATTGAACATTAATTCCAATTAGTTACATGCATTTGAAATGAAAAAAACCATATTATGTCATGAAGATATAGTAGCATTACAATAATAAAAAATTATACATACTTTAGGTAACCAAATACAACACTATGATTATCATTCATATTCTAATATTTATTTTAAAATTATTGAACATTAATTTTTAATTAGCTACTTGCATTTGAAATGATAAAAAATATAGTACATCATGAAGATATAGTAGCATGACAATAATAAAATATTATACATATATTTTTTAGCAATATTCAACTTAAATTTAAAGTATTTTAATCTACTAAGATCATTCCATCTGGTGTTAAATATTAGTTTTAACTATATTAAAAAATATAGTACATCCATTTTAAATAATAATTATCTTACCATAGTATATTTAGGTAATTAAATACAACACTCTCCACATTTATATATCTTCTAACAAAATTTAAGCCTAATTTTTTATCTTGGAAATGTATTTTTAATCAATTAAATTCATATATATATTTTGTTAAAAAAAAGAGGTATTTTAAAATGGTCCCCCACCATTTTCATGAAAAGTGAGCTAGAAATTGAAAGAGTCTCAAGATAGAAACACTTACTAAAGGTCATAAAAGCTATATTTCTATTGAGCTTGTGCCTAACCTATAGGTTTATACTTGATAGTTAAGATTTGAGTAATGTGAGTGGAGCTCAAAGAAGATGCAAGAGTTCTAGATAATTGTCCATAGTATATGTATATTTTTTATAGGGTGATCAAATTATCCCAACTAACTCCGTATAAAATTTCAAGTCAATCGGAGCTACGGTTGAGAAGTTATGGCCCCAGCAAGATGCACTAAAATTTAGGGAAAAATATAAGATTTCCCATATTTTGTTGGATGCTCCCGCATCGCTTATGGGCACATTTGGTGTGCTTTTGGGTTGACCAAAGGGTTCATGGACACCTTTGGGGCATTTTGGACTGACTAAGCGATTACGGGAATCCTTGGAGCTTTTGGAGACAATGACAAAATGCGTAGATTTTTATCTTTTGTTTATGATGATTTTTTTTTTTTTTTTTTTTGTCTACACTAAGCAGAATTGAACACACGCATACTCAAATCGTGATTATCTCTTTTAAGGATTATTGGTGTGCCCTAGACTGGTTTGGTGCATTTTGATGTTTTGTTTTGTTTTTGTAGGTTTTGAAGAACGTTTAAATGCATTATGACGGCTCATATAACTCCCAAAACGGTCACCCCTTCAATATACCAACCAGGCCGATATACCAACCTCTCTATATACCTGCCCTTACGAGAGGGAGACTATAGGTACGTGAGAGCAGAAGGTACGTGGTACGTAGGCGGTACGGAAGGGGGATTGTCCTGTTAATGGCACCTACCATAAAAACTTATCCTCGCGCGCATGGGAATCACCCCAGCGACACTCGGTCTGCTTTCGTCAGGATTTACGCCTAACAAAAGTTGACAATCGGGAAATGGATGCAAAGCTAATCCAAGGTGGTGATGAACCCACCATTGGTCTTGCTCAAGGGCTGGGGTCTTACGACCAGCTCCTTGGTTTAAAATTGTTGCGAGGAGTGTGTGAGATTCATTTTATTTAGCGAAAATGAAACAAGCATAAATGACCTTTCCCTAAGGAATGCAGGATAAAATGAAAACAGTCAAAGAAACAGAAATAGAAATAGAAAATTTAATAGAGATTATAAAAATCCCTACCTCTTCTCTGCCTACTCCGATTGCTTCTGAATTTCTGCTCTGAAAATTTACAGACAGAAAATCGTCCCTTGGTGAGACGAATTACAGAACAGAAATCGTCCCCTGCAGAGACGATTTTAAAATCCTCTTAGAGTGAGACGATTTCCGATGAGAGTATTCGTAATGATCGAGAGATGATTAACGATCCGCAATAAAAAAATGTACCGTCAAGCGAGAAAACACAAAAACCTGATTAGTTTTCTGTGATCTTAAAAAAAAAAAATAGGGAATAGGTCCCACCGTGATTGCAACTGAAAGCACGAGATTCCGGGCGAAGGAAACACTAATTGCGATTGCATTCAAAATAAAGTATGCTTAAGTCCTAGAAATGTAAAGTGCATGAAATGAAAAAGACGCATTGCAATGGGACACAAGAAAATGGAGAAAACACAGCCCTTTCATTAAACTTTCTTGATCTCTGTTATAATGACGCCTCCTCCCTTTTCAGGGGCTAGGAGCGTTAAAAGAATTTGGTTACAATCACTTAATGTTCCTCTTTTCGTGTGCCCACGTTTGAATGGGTGGGGGAAAATGTGGCGGCCGCTTACGCTGATGAGTCATTGACTTCTTTTGCTCCTCCTACGAACACAAAAACAACCAAGATGTCAGTAGCACCTACTGCAAATAAGGAGTGTTTGTTCTCTAAAATTAGTGAAATATGCATGCAAACATTTGCACGAAGCATGAAGTACAGTGAGTCCAAATGGCCTGAAAACCTGACAAAAGATAGAATATATTACCAGAAGGCCAATGCCACAGAAAAATTCGGCCAATCTACCTTCATCTGGAAATCGTCCCTGGGCAGGACGATTTCTGACTGCTAATTGTCCCCGGGTGAGACGATTCCTTCT
Organism: Wollemia nobilis; assembly: GCA_028583015.1. NCBI lineage: Eukaryota > Viridiplantae > Streptophyta > Pinopsida > Araucariales > Araucariaceae > Wollemia > Wollemia nobilis. The sequence continues at coordinate 21,326 of JAQPPZ010012794.1, read as the reverse complement.
GTGTTGGAAAAGTCGAAGTGATCTTCTCCAATGTCGACTCCCGAAACTTCCAAAACACCTACAGACAGAGGGGTTATGTAATTGGGGCCATTTTGGGACGACCCATATGGTCGGATTCTCCCAATTTGGCCTCTATCCTCGGGAATTTGATATCGCCTCTTGCAAGTCAGTGAAACAACAAAGCGACACAAAACATACTAGAATCTGATCAAAAGTTATGAAATTGCAGCTATGAGTTCACCAAATAGAATGACACAACATGCAATGTAAATAAATAATCTAGAATGCTAAAAATAATGGAACTTGAGAAGTGCGAGGGGTGTCCAAGTGGGCCTCCCACCGTTGGCACTTGATTTCGGCACCAATCCACAAGGGATGGGCACAAAACCTCTTAGGATGGGGAGGTCGGCGAATTGGTTGGTTCAGGTGTCCATGTGTTGGATTTGGGTCAGGTTCAAGCTTCCAAAAGCCACCCAACAACCTCCCTTGCAAAAGAGATTGGTGCATGTGAGAAAGTGAACCAAAGGGGATGCAAGTGAGTCTTCAACTCGGCAGCACTTCATTGCTTGAAATATCCTTCAACCTGTATGTTTTGGGTGAGAAAAGTCCCACATTTTATAGACCCATGGGGTCTCTTTTGGGATGGAAGCACAAATTCCATGTGTTGGCCATAGGAGCCATGTGGCAGTCTTGTCTTCCCATGAGGGAGGGGAGTCCTCCATTGACTTGGGCTTTCATAACTGCCCTTGTGACAGTCCTCAAACGGCCTATTTGTCCACCCACACACGCATGTGAGGCAGGAGTCATCATCTGACTATTCTGGGCTGCCACTTGGCCTCATTTGTCTTTTTGCCCGTTAAACTTGGAAATCGTCCTTACTGGAGACGATTTCAGAAATCGTCCCTGGGTGAGACGATTCCAAGTTAGCAATCGTCCCCGGGTGAGATGATTACTGGGCAAAGTGTCTAAGTGTGCCAAATTGCTTCTTGACCTTACAAAATTGCTATGAAAGTGGTTAAGACCACTGTTTTACCTCTGAGGGCTGCCCTGGGGGCTATGTTTGTCAAAGCGATCAGTGTTTGCAGTCACATAATAGGATTGGTGTTGTTTTGGTGTCTACACCAACAACATATGAGATATCTATGTGAGTATGAGTAAGGTATAATAGACTTCCTACAAGCTAATAGTATAGAGTTGTATCACATAGAGGGATGAGCAGGAAGTATTAATATTTATGCCAGATTGAAAATAGGTAGGAAAAGGTTTACAATCTGTCATTTTAAACCTTTGAAGAAGATCCAATGTGTACTTTTTTTGACATAATGAAATTCTTGCATCTGTTTAACTTATTTGAATCCCAAGGAAGTAATGAGCTAAACCTAGATCAACCATTTCAATTTTTTCAAATAGGGAGTCTTTTATAGTTTGAATGTGAGTGAAGTTACTACTAGTGAGAATAAGATCATCAACATATAGAAAAATAATGGTGATTTTTCCTTCATCTCTCCAAATGTAGACTATGTTATCAGACTCACAATGAGAAAAACCTACTGAAAGAAGGAAGGAGTCCATATTTTCATACCAAGCTCTAGAGGCTTGTTTGAGGCCATAGACAGACTTTTTTAGCCTACAAAAAAGAGAGGAGTCTTGAGTGAAACCAACAGGTTATTCCATGAATATTTATTCTTTGGAGTCCCCATGTAAGAAAATATTTTTTACATCCATTTGATAGACATACCAATTTTGGGAAGCACCCAGGGAAAGAACCAGTCTAACAAAATCCATTTTAGTAATTGGAGCAAAGGTTTCTACATAGTCAATACCTTCAATATGAGAAAAACCTTTGGCTACTAGGCAAGTTTTGTGTTTTTCTATTTCTCCATTAGGTCCATATTTTGTTTTGTAGATCCATTTACAATGAACTGACTTCCTTCCTTTAGGCAATGGAACTAAATCCCAAGTTTTTTTTTATTAAGGAAGAAAATTCATTTTCCATGACTTCATCCCATTCTTTAATTCTTGTTGCTTCTTTGAAGTATTGAGGATCAGAGGAAATAGCCTGACAAACAAGACCAGTGCTTATGGGTTTTGTTGATCTGGTTGATGAAATGTTTGGTATGTAGGTGTTAGCTTCTTTAATAATGGTGCGGGCCCATTTTGTACTAGTGGAAGGAGTAGAAGGAGTTAAAAGACATTGAGTTGGAATTATAGGTTCCTCATCTTATGAGTTGAGGAATCAAAGAGCCTATATGCTTTCATTTCCTCACAATAACCAACAAAGAAGAGCTTTTTGCTTTTCTTATCTAGATCCTTCCTTTTCTTCTTTGGGATGTGTGCCCAAGAAGTACACCCAAAAATTTTGAAGAAGGAAACATTTGATTTTGAGCCAAACCGTACTTCTTCAGGAGTTAAATGGTCAATAGTTTTATGAGGTGTAAAATTTTAAATATAATTGGCATAGTTAATATCTTCTATCCAAAATACTTTTGGAAGATCTCTTGAATGGAGCATGCAACTTGCCATTTTCTTTAATGTTCGATTTTTTCTTTCTGCAATACCATTTTGCTAAGGATTATGGGAGACAAAATGTTGATGAATGATGCCATAATTTGATAGAAATATGGAGAATTCATTACTGCAGTATTCCCCCCATTACCAGTGCAAATTTTCTTGATATTACAAGAGGTCTGATTTTCAACTAAGGCTTTGAAGAATTTAAAGTGGGATAGAAAATCACTTTTACATTTTAGTAATTAGACCCAAGTTCTTCTATAAAATTCATAAATAAAGGTTAGAGCATATTTTTCTCCTTTGAAATAAGGTTCTAGAAAAGATATCAAGTCACTATGGATTAATTCTAGAGTGGGTGAAGCTTTTAGAGAACTACTCGGATGGAAAGGATCTTGATGTTGCTTTCAAAGAACACATACGGGATAAACTCCATCAGTAGAGGAGACTTGGAGTAAAGTTGTTACTATATCATAGGTGCTTAATTCCTTTAGGTAGTTGTAACTAAGATGACCAAACCTTTCATGCCAAATTTTGCTTTCAAGATCTCCATAAGCCACAAAAAAGGAGGTCCCTTCTAGATTTTTGAATCCTTTGAAATTAAGTAGGTGAGTTTTGTGATCAATATCTCCTTTAGATATGAGAGAATATGGATCTTGAAAGTCTCTTATCTCAACTCTTGTTGGATATAAGAGAACAATATTCCCCTTTCCAAAAGTACAAATTTGATATACAAAGAGGAGATTTGTGGCAATGTTTGGAACATAGAAAACATTATTTATAGAGCCACCATAAATGATTATGTCCCCCTTTCCTTTTATTAGGATAAAGTAAGAGTCACCCACTTCTATGTTACATGTAGAACTAGAGGAGATAGAAGAGAATGACCCATCTGAAGCAGTCATGTGATGAGTAGCTCTAGAATATAGAACCCAATAATTAGAGGAATAATTGGAGGTTTTGCCTTGAACATTTACGGTTTTTCCTATTTTATTTTTATTGTCTATCTTTTGATCCTTCATAGCTGCCTCCAGTTGTTGAAATATTTTCCAGCATTTGTTTGCAAAATGACCTTTATTTTTGCAGTGAGTATAGGTTATGGTATTTCTTTCCTTATTTTTGAATTTTTCTTTAGAATAGGTGGAGGCTACTAAGGATTTTGAGGAAGAGGAAGAGGAATATGAATCATATCTTGCAATTTTAGTTTCTTCCCTAGTTAGTCTATCACAAAATTCTTCTAAAGAGGACATTTTAAAAGTTGCACTAAAAGAATCTTTTGTAGATAGAAAAATGGTTGCAAAGATTTGAAATGCATCATTTATTTTAGAAAGAATTATATAAATGCACTCTTCTTCAGTCTGTCTTACCACTGCATTTGTATTGAGAGAGGACTTCTCTGAATTTGGTGAGGAATTCAACAATACTGCTAAAGTCTTCAGGAGATAAAGTTGTTAGTTTTGCTTCTAGTTGCATTGATCTAATTTGATCTACTTTTCCAAATAATTTTTTTAGTTTCTCCCAACTCTCATGAGGAGTTTTACAATATGTAATGTGAAACCATAAACTTTCATGAACATTAGAGCTAATAATACCTATAGTTTCATGCATTTTCTTTTTGTGAACAAATATTTCATATTCTTTATCAAACTCAAATTGCTTTTCTTCTAATAGGTGAGTGAGCCCTTTCTGAGAAATGAGATTTAAAATTTTGGGTTTCCATGTATGGTAGTTATGAGGAGTGAGAATATCAATTGTATTCATTGAATTCATTTTGAAGTTAACCCAAAGTTCCCCCTTTAACTTTGAAGAATGCAATGGACAATAGTTTTCAGAATCCTTAAAGAAATACCTATTTCTCAAAAAATTACCTGCCATGATGAGAGGGATACTATAAGTAATTTTAGGAAAGGGATATTCAATTATGGTAATGAGAAAAAATATGCCAAAGTAATTAAGGAATGCCAAATAACTCAAAAATACCCACCCTAACGAGAGGGAAACTATAAGTATTTTGAGAATATTTGATATAATATTTTAAGGATTACAAATATGCTAGGCCTTTATATCTTGTCTTTCAAATACCCACCATTAAGAGATGGAAACTATAAGTATTGATAAGATTTGATACGTGGAACTTAGGCTTGTATCATCCAGGCATATATTGGTTGTCTAAATAACTCGCCCTTATGTGAGGGAAACTATTAGTTATATGGATGACCAATAAGGTGAGTGGTGATATAATATTTGTTTAAAAGTTTAAGTAAAGGAAAAGAATTAAAATATTGATTATTTAAAATATTATTTTGCCAAAAAATGATTTAATTCTCTATATTTTGCTTGATTAAAAGAAAAAATTAATATTTATTAAATCTTTTGATATAGCAACTATAAGTTCTAAAATAGAAAAGTTAAAAGAAATTTATACTTTTTACTTTTGAATTTTAGAAAAGAACTTCTTTAAGAAAGAATTTATTTTAAATAGAAAAATAATTAATTGATATTTTGATATAACAATTATAAGTTCTGAAAAAGGAGAGAAAAATTAAAAGAAATTTATACTTTTCACTTATTTGATGGTTTTTTTGGAAAAATTGTGTAAGAGAGAATTAATTATACCAAGGAATCAATTAGAAATGTATAATATAAACTTTTGCTTAATGGAAAATTATAAAGATAAAAGGTTAGATTTTATATTTTCCTTTATGATTTAAGGAAATAGAAATTATACAAAATAATAAGGCAAAAAAAATGAAGGCAAAAAGAAGTGACACAAAGAAAAAACTTCCCCCACGAAACCGTGATAGGTGCGGAAAAAGCACCCTAAAACCCCCCCAAAGGAATTTGTATTAATTTTTACAAAGTCCTTGATTTTCCAAGCCAAGTAGAGGCTGAAAATAAAAGGAACCAAATTACTCTTACCGGAATGATACAATATATATTTTATTAAATTAAATCCCCAAAAAAAATGTTGAGACATCAAATGAAATGACGTATCTAAAGCACTTCACTTGGAGAGAATAAAAAAATTGAACAATACCTAAGGGAGTGTTGGAGAGGATTGTGCTAGTAGTCAGAGATCATTGAAAAGGAGGCACTAAATTCTCTCTGGGAAGACAATGAGAGAATGGTGGCACACAGTGAGGGCCTTTAATGGATGACACAGAGGGATGTGTATGCATAGAAGTCCTTGGTGACACAACCACCAGTGAATCGATGAAGTTCCATATCACAAGATGTCTCCATAGTCCTACAAAAAATAAATAGCTTAGAACTATTCATAGAGGATTCGATGGCATCATTGGTGGAATACTCGAAGAGGTTTCAAATGTTGAGATATCTCCACATACCTCGGTGCCACAACCACCAATGAATCAATGAATTTTTGTATCACGAGACGTCTCCACAGACTTGTAAACAAGAAATATCTTGGAACCGTACATAGAGGATTCGATGGCATCCTCCGAGTACTCGAAGAGGCTTTGAATGTTGAGACTCCTCCGTAGACCTACAAAATAGATATCTCGTGAAAAAGTGAGAACATATAGCAAAGTTCCTAAAACAACTCTCTTAATGCTTTGTCAAAGATTTTCATATTAGAAATGAAGTATTGATTTAGCACAAGATAATTTTATAGCAAAAAAATAGTCGATAATATCCCAAAGCACCGAAGGACAAGAGAACGGGAAGAGGATCGAGAATATAAAAGCGCAAGATCTTCAAAATGAAATTTAATGGAGGATCCGTGTTAAGATGAAGTCTCAAGCGCGCTAAGGCCAACGGTGGTCAAAAGAGACCATGTTGAAGATAAATAAATCTGGCCTATTAATTAGACCTAGAGTTTCTTTATAGGATGCGAAGAGCGATTTCCATTAATTTATTTTATAGATGAAGATACAATGATTTGCTAATAAAAAAATATTTTTTTAGAATATTTTCCACAAAATAATATTTGCTACGAATATTTACTCCACTTGAGGCCAAACGAATTGTTCTTATGTGGAGAAGAGGACAAAGTAACAAAAACGTTTTTGAGTGGAAAAAAAATCACCTCTTAAAAATGCGTAGATGAATATAATTCTCTGTATATAGAGAATGCAAGGAAGGCTATGGATCTAGAAAAACTACGTTTCAAGAAGGAGAAATAAGAATTAATCTACCATATGAGGAGGGTATAAAAGATTAAAAAAATTGCCTAGAATTTTAGGAGATTTTTTTAAGAAGCAAATTTCGGGGAAGCAAAACTTTCAGAATGCATTCCAGTTGCATATACAGAGCAGGGAATACAATGAAAGAAAATTTTGACAAATTACATCAATGGTAAAACTATGATTAGATAAAATGAAAAGTATTACCATAAGCAAATATCTCAAAAAATTGCATCTAAGATATATCTATAATATAAAATCTCTTTCCTATTTAAAAAAAACAAATAAGAAAGAGATTAAGAACCAGTTCGAGAAACCTTCCTTCAAGAGAGAATTCTATTAGAATCTATCCTACTCTGGTACCATGTTATAATTTTCCAAAATATACATGCAAAGCATTACAAGAGTTTGAAGAAACAAAATAGAACTGATTGATTTATTCCAAGGATCAACTTTGTATAAATAGCAAAGTTGATCATTGAGAGCCATTGGATTACAACAACTCATCAAACCTAATCAAGACACCACTGAGAGTTTTCCTGACACATGGGGGAGTGGAAAATCAAGTGTGTCTATATTAGTAGAACTTAAGAGAATATTCACTTATTCTAACATGCACCTCTATCATTGCTTCTCTACAAGGGTTTTCAAAGCCCCTCGATATTAAGTATTTTAAATTCAAAATAATAATATTTTTAAATCTGTTGCCTAGATATGACTCCTCTTGTGGAACCTCCACCCCATGCACCTCTAATGATGATGCTTAGATATTTCTTCTCCTATGGAACCTCCACTCCATGCACCTTTGACACTGGTGCTCAGATACCACTTCTCCTGTGGAACTTCCACTCTATTCACCTCTATCAAAGATATAGTAGCATTACAATAATAAAAATTATACATATATTGTTTAGCAATATTCAAACTTATGTCCACTGTATTAAATTTAAAACATTTTAATCTATTAAGATAATTTTATTTGGTGTTAAATATTAGTTTAAACTATATACCAAAATTAGTCCATCCCTATTAAATCATAATCATTTTACCATAGTATATTTTAGGTAACCAAATACAATACTCTGATTAACATCCTTATTCTAATATTTATTTTATAATTATTGAACATTAATTCCAATTAGTTACATGCATTTGAAATGAAAAAAACCATATTATGTCATGAAGATATAGTAGCATTACAATAATAAAAAATTATACATACTTTAGGTAACCAAATACAACACTATGATTATCATTCATATTCTAATATTTATTTTAAAATTATTGAACATTAATTTTTAATTAGCTACTTGCATTTGAAATGATAAAAACTATAGTACATCATGAAGATATAGTAGCATGACAATAATAAAATATTATACATATATTTTTTAGCAATATTCAACTTAAATTTAAAGTATTTTAATCTACTAAGATCATTCCATCTGGTGTTAAATATTAGTTTTAACTATATAAAAAAATATAGTACATCCATTTTAAATAATAATTATCTTACCATAGTATATTTAGGTAATTAAATACAACACTCTCCACATTTATATATCTTCTAACAAAATTTAAGCCTAATTTTTTATCTTGGAAATGTATTTTTAATCAATTAAATTCATATATATATATATATATATATATATATATATATTTGTTAAAAAAAAGAGGTATTTTAAAAGGGTCCCCCACCATTTTACATGAAAAGTGAGCTAGAAATTGAAAGAGTCTCAAGATAGAAACACTTACTAAAGGTCATAAAAGCTATATTTCTATTGATCTTGTGCCTAACCTATAGGTTTATACTTGATAGTTAAGATTTGAGTAATGTGAGTGGAGCTTAAAGAAGATGCAAGAGTTCTAGATAATTGTTTGTAGTATATGTATATTTCTACTAGGGTGATCAAATTATCCCAACTAACTCCCTGTAAAATTTCAAGTCAATCGGAGCTACGGTTGAGAAGTTATGGCCCCGGCAAGATGCACTAAAATTTAGGGAAAAATATAAGATTTCCCATATTTTTTTGGATGCTCCCGCATCGCTTATGGGCACATTTGGGGTGCTTTTGGGTTGAAAAAAGGGTTCATGGACACCTTTGGGGCATTTTGGAGTGACCAAGAGATTACGGGAATCCTTGGAGCTTTTGGAGACAATGACAAAATGTGTAGATTTTTATCTTATGTTTATGATGATTTTTTTTTTTTTTTTGTCTACACTAAGCAGAATTGAACACACGCATACACAAATCGTGATTATCTCTTTTAAGGATTATTGGTGTGCCCGAGACTGGTTTGGTGCATTTTGATGTTTTGTTTTGTTTTTGTAGGTTTTGAAGAACGTTTAAATGCATTATGACGGCTCATATAACTCCCAAAATGGTCGCCCCTTCAATATACCAACCAGGCCGATATACCAACCTCTCTATATACCCGCCCTTACGAGAGGAAGACTATAGGTACGTGAGAGTAGAAGGTACATGGTACGTAGGCAGTACGAAAGGGGGATTGTCCTATTAATGGCACCTACCATAGAAAACTTATCCTCGCGCGCATGGGAATCACCCCAGCAACACTCGGTCTACTTTCGTCAGGATTTACGCCTAACAACAGTTGATAATCAGGAAATGGATGCAAAGCTAAGCCAAGGTGGTGATGAACCCACCATTGGTCTTGCTCAAGGGCTGGGGTCTTACGACCAGCTCCTTGGTTTAAAATTGTTGCGAGGAGTGTGTGAGATTCATTTTATTTAGCAAAAATGAAACAAGCATAAATGACCTTTCCCTAAGCAATGCAGGATAAAATGACAACAGTCAAAGAAAAAGAAACAGAAACAAAAAATTTAACAGAGATTATAAAAATCCCTACCTCTTCTCTCGCCTACTCCGATTGCTTCGAATTTCCGTTTCGAAAATTTACGAGACAGAAAATCGTCCCTTGGTGAGACGAATTACGGAACAAAAATCGTCCCCTACGAGAGACAATTTTAAAATCATCTTAGGGTGAGACGATTTCCAGATGAGAGTATTCGTAATGATCGGAGACGATTAATAGTCTGCAATAAAAAAATGTACCTGTCAAGCACAAAACACAAAAACCCGATTAGTTTTCTGTGATGTTAAAAAAAAAAAATAGGGAACAGGTCCCACCGTGATCGCCACTGAAAGCACGAGATTTCGGGCGAAGGAAACACTAATTGCGATTGCATTCAAAATCAAGTACGCTTAAGTCCTAGAAATGTAAAGTGCATGAAATGAAAAAGACGCATTGCAATGAGACACAAGAAAATGGAGAAAACACAGCCCTTTCATTAAACTTTCTTGATCTCTGTTACAATGACGCCTCCTCCCTTTTTAGGGGCTAGGAGCGTTAAAAGAATTTGGTTACAATCACTTAATGTTCCTCTTTCCGCGTGCCCACATTTGAATGGGCAGGCCAAAATGTTTTTGCCGCTTACGTTGATGAGTCTTTCACTTCTGCTGCTCCTGTTGCGAACACAAAAACAACCAAGATGTCAGTAGCACCTGCTGCAAATAAGGAGTGTTTGTTCTCTAAAATTAGTGAAATATGCATGCAAACATTTGCCTGAAACAGTAAGTACAGTGAGTCCAAATGGCTTGAAAACCTGACAAAAGATAGAAGATATTACCGAGAAGGCCATTGCCACCGAAACAATCGACCAATCTGCCTTCATCCGGAAATCGTCCACAGGCGGGACGATTTACGATTGCTAATCGTCCCCGGGTGAGACGATTCCTTCTATGTTGGAAAAGTCGAAGTGATCTGCTCCAATGTCGACTCCCGAGACTTCCAAAACACCTACAGAGAGATGGGTTATGTAATTGGGGCCATTTTGGGACGACCCAGATGGTCGGATTCTCCCAATTTTGCCTCTATCCTCGGGAATTTGATATCGCCTCCTGCAAGTTAGTGAAACAACAAAGTGACACAAAACATACTAGAATCTGATCAAAAGTTATGAAATTGCAGCTATGAGTTCACCAAAAAGAATGACACAACATGCAATGTAAACAAATAATCTAGAATTCTAAAAATAATGGAACTTGAGAAGTGCGAGGGGTGTCCAAGTAGGCGAGTTTTGTGATCAATATCTCCTTTAGATATGAGAGAATATGGATCTTGAAAGTCTCTTATCTCAACTCCTGTTGGATATAAGAGAACAATTTTCCCCTTTCCAAAAGTACAAATTTGATATACAAAGAGGAGATTTGTGGCAATGTTTGGAACATAGAAAACATTATTTATAGAGCCACCATAAATGATTATGTCCCCCTTTCCTTTTATTAGGATAAAGTAAGAGTCACCCACTTCTATGTTACATGTAGAACTAGAGGAGATAGAAGAGAATGACCCATTTGAAGCAGTCATGTGATGAGTAGCTCTAGAATATAGAACCCAATAATTAGAGGAAGAATTGGAGGTTTTGCCTTGAACATTTAGGGTTTTTCCTATTTTATTTTTATTGTCTATCTTTTGATCCTTCATAGCTGCCTCCAGTTGTTGAAATATTTTCCAGCATTTGTTTGCAAAATGACCTTTATTTTTGCAGTGAGTATAGGTTATGGTATTTGTTTCCTTATTTTTTATTTTTTCTTTAGAATAGGTGGAGGCTACTAAGGATTTTGAGGAAGAGGAAGAGGAATATGAATCATATCTTGCAATTTTAGTTTCTTCCCTAGTTAGTCTATCACAAAATTCTTCTAAAGAGGACATTTTAAAAGTTGCACTAAAAGAATATTTTGTAGATAGAAAAATAGTTGCAAAGATTTGAAATGCATCATTTATTTTAGAAAGAATTATATAAATGCACTCTTCTTCAGTCTTAGTCTTACCACTGCATTTGTATTGAGAGAGGACTTCTTTGAATTTGGTGAGGAATTCAACAATACTGCTAAAGTCTTCAGGAGATAAAGTTGTTAGTTTTGCTTCTAGTTGCATTGATCTAATTTGATCTACTTTTCCAAATAATTTTTTTAGTTTCTCCCAACTCTCATGAGGAGTTTTACAATATGTAATGTGAAACCATAAACTTTCATGAACATTAGAGCTAATAATACCTATAGTTTCATGCATTTTCTTTTTGTGAACAAATATTTCATATTCTTTATCAAACTCAAATTGCTTTTCTTCTAATAGGTGAGTGAGCCCTTTATGAGAAATGAGATTTAAAATTTTGGGTTTCCATGTATGGTAGTTATGAGGAGTGAGAATATCAATTGTATTCATTGAATTCATTTTGAAGTTTACCCAAAGTCCCCCCTTTAACTTTGAAGAATGCAATGGACAATAGTTTTCAGAATCCTTAAAGAAATACCTATTTCTCAAAAAATTACTCGCCCTGACGAGAGGGATACTATAAGTAATTTTAGGAAAGGGATATTCAATTATGGTAATGAGAAAAAATATGCCAAAGTAATTAAGGAATGCCAAATAACTCAAAAATACCCACCCTAACGAGAGGGAAACTATAAGTATTTTGAGAATATTTGATATAATATTTTAAGGATTACAAATATGCTAGGCCTTTATATCTTGTCTTTCAAATACCCACCATTAAGAGATGGAAACTATAAGTATTGATAAGATTTGATACGTGGAACTTAGGCTTGTATCATCCAGGCATATATTGGTTGTCTAAATAACTCGCCCTTATGTGAGGGAAACTATTAGTTATATGGATGACCAATAAGGTGAGTGGTGATATAATATTTGTTTAAAAGTTTAAGTAAAGGAAAAGAATTAAAATATTGACTATTTAAAATATTATTTTGCCAAAAAATGATTTAATTCTCTATATTTTGCTTGATTAAAAGAAAAAATTAATATTTATTAAATCTTTTGATATAGCAACTATAAGTTCTAAAATAGAAAAGTTAAAAGAAATTTATACTTTTTACTTTTGAATTTTAGAAAAGAACTTCTTTAAGAAAGAATTTATTTTAAATAGAAAAATAATTAATTGATATTTTGATATAAAAATTATAAGTTCTGAAAAAGGAGAGAAAAATTAAAAGAAATTTATACTTTTCACTTATTTGATGGTTTTTTTGGAAAAGAACTTGTGTAAGAGAGAATTAATTATACCAAGGAATCAATTAGAAATGTATAATATAAACTTTTGCTTAATGGAAAATTATAAAGATAAAAGGTTAGATTTTATATTTTCCTTTATGATTTAAGGAAATAGAAATTATACAAAATAGTAAGGCAAAAAAAATGAAGGCAAAAAGAAGTGACACAAAGAAAAAACTTTCCCCCGCAGAAGCGTGATAGGTGCGGAAAAAGCACCCTAAAACCCCCCCCAAAGGAATTTATATTAATTTTTACAAAGTCCTTGATTTTCCAAGCCAAGTAGAGGCTGAAAATAAAAGGAACCAAATTACTCTTACCAGAATGAAACAATATATATTTTATTAAATTAAAGCCCCAAAAAAAATGTAGAGACGTCATATGAAATGACGTATCTAAAGCACTTCACTGGAGAGAATAAAAAAAAATTGAACAATACCAAAGGGAGTGGTGGAGAGGATTGCACTAGTAGTCAAAGATGATTTAAGAGGAGGCACTGAAGTCTCTCTGGGAAGACAATGAGAGAATGGTGGAACACAGTGATGGCCTTTAATGGATGACACAGAGGGATGTGTATGCATAGAAGTCCTTGGTGACACAACCACCAGTGAATCGATGAAGTTCCATATCATGAGATGTCTCCACAGTCCTACAAAAAATAAATAGCTTAGAACTATACATAGAGGATTCGATGGCATCATTGGTGGAATACTCTGAGAGGTTTCAAATGTTGAGATATCTCCACATACCTCGGTGCCACAACCACCAATGAATCAATGAATTTTTGTATCACGAGACGTCTCCACAGACTTGTAAACAAGAAATATCTTGGAACTGTACATAGAGGATTCGATGGCATCACTAGCCGAGTACTCGAAGAGGCTTCGAATGTTGAGACTCGTCCATAGACCTACAAAATAGATATCTCGTGAAAAGGTGAGAACATATAACAAAGTGCCTAAAACAACTCTCTTAATGCTTTGTCAAAGATTTTCATATTAGAAATGAAGTATTGATTTAGCACAAGTAAGATAATTTTATAGCAAAAAAATAGTCGATAATATCCCAAAGCACCGAAGGACAAGAGAACGAGAAGAGGATCGAGAATATAAAAGCGCAAGATCTTCAAAATGAAATTTAATGGAGGATCCGTGTTAAGATGAAGTCTCAAGCACGCTAAGGCCAATAGTGGTCAAAAGAGACCACGTTGAAGATAAATAAATCTGGCCTATTAATTAGACCTAGAGTTTCTTTATAGGATGCGAAGAGCGATTTCCATTAATTTATTTTATAGATGAAGATACAATTATTTGCTAATAAAAAAATATTTTTTTAGAATATTTTCCACAAAATAATATTTTCTACGAATCTTTACTCCACTTTAGGCCAAACGAATTGTTCTTATGTGGAGAATAGGACAAAGTAACAAAAACATTTTTGAGTGGAAAAAAAATCACCTCTTAAAAATGCGTAGATGAATATAATTCTCTGTATATAGAGAATGCAAGGAAGGCTATGGATCCAGACAAACTACGCTTCAAGAAGGAGAAATAAGAATTAATCTAGCATATGAGGAGGGTATTAATGATAAAATCGCCTAGAATTTTAGGAGATTTTTTTGTATGAAGCAAATTTTGGAGAAGCAAAATATTTAGAATGCATTCCAGTTGCATATAGAGAGCGGGGAATACAATGAAAGAAAATTTTGACAAATTACATCAATGGTAAAACTAAGATTAGATAAAATGAAAAGTATTACCATAAGCAAATATCTCAAAAAATTGCATCTAAGATATATCTATAATATAAAATCTCTTTCCTATTTAAAAAAAACAAATAAGAAAGAGATTAAGAACTAGTTCGAGAAACCTTCCTTCAAGAGAGAATTCTATTAGAATCTATCCTACTCTGGTACCATGTTATAATTTTCCAAAATAGACATGCAAAGAATTACAAGTGTTTGAAGAAACAAAATAGAACAGATTGATTTATTCCAAGGATCAACTTTGTATAAATAGCAAAGTTGATCATTGAGAGCCATTGGATTACAACAACTCATCAAACCTAATCAAGACACCACTGAGAGTTCTCCTGACACATGGGGGAGTGGAAAATCAAGTGTGTCTATATTAGTAGAACTTAAGAGAATATTCACTTATTCTAACATGCACCTCTATCATTGCTTCTCTACAAGGGTTTTCAAAGCCCCTCGATATTAAGTATTTTAAATTCAAAATAATAATAATTTTAAATTTGTTGCCCATATATGACTCCTCTTGTGGAACCTCCACTCCATGCACCTCTAATGATGATTCTTAGATATTGCTTCTCCTATGGAACCTCCACTCCATGCACCTTTGACACTGGTGCTCAGATACCACTTCTCCTGTGGAACTTCCACTCTATTCACCTCTATCAAAGATATAGTAGCATTACAATAATAAAAAATATACATATATTATTTAGCAATATTCAAACTTAGGTCCACTTGTATTAAATTTAAAATATTTTAATCTATTAAGATAATTTTATTTGGTGTTAAATATTAGTTTAAACTATATACAAAAATTAGTCCATCTCTATTAAATCATAATCATTTTACCATAGTATATTTTAGGTAACCAAATACAATACTCTGATTAACATCCTTATTCTAATATTTATTTTATAATTATTGAACATTAATTCCAATTAGTTACATGCATTTGAAATGATAAAAACCATATTATGTCATGAAGATATAGTAGCATTACAATAATAAAAAATTATACATACTTTAGGTAACCAAATACAACACTATGATTATCATTCATATTCTAATATTTATTTTAAAATTATTGAACATTAATTTTTAATTAGCTACTTGCATTTGAAATGATAAAAACTATAGTACATCATGAAGATATAGTAGCATGACAATAATAAAATATTATACATATATTTTTTAGCAATATTCAACTTAAATTTAAAGTATTTTAATCTACTAAGATCATTCCATCTGGTGTTAAATATTAGTTTTAACTATATAAAAAAATATAGTACATCCATTTTAAATAATAATTATCTTACCATAGTATATTTAGGTAATTAAATACAACACTCTCCACATTTATATATCTTCTAACAAAATTTAAGCCTAATTTTTTATCTTGGAAATGTATTTTTAATCAATTAAATTCATATATATATATATATATATATATATATATATATATATTTGTTGTTAAAAAAAAGAGGTATTTTAAAAGGGTCCCCCGCCATTTTCATGAAAAGTGAGCTAGAAATTGAAAGAGTCTCAAGATAGAAACACTTACTAAAGGTCATAAAAGCTATATTTCTATTGAGCTTGTGCCTAACCTATAGGTTTATACTTGATAGTTAAGATTTGAGTAATGTGAGTGGAGCTCAAAGAAGATGCAAGAGTTCTAGATAATTGTCCGTAGTATATGTATATTTCTGCTAGGGTGATCAAATTATCCCAACTAACTCCCTGTAAAATTTCAAGTCAATCGGAGCTACGGTTGAGAAGTTATGGCCCCAGCAAGATGCACTAAAATTTAGGGAAAAATATAAGATTTCCCATATTTTGTTGGATGCTCCCGCATCGCTTATGGGCACATTTGGGGTGCTTTTGGGTTGACCAAAGGGTTCATGGACACCTTTGGGGCATTTTGGAGTGACCAAGCGATTACGGGAATCCTTGGAGCTTTTGGAGACAATGACAAAATGTGTAGATTTTTATCTTATGTTTATGATGATTTTTTTTTTTTTTTTTTTTTGTCTACACTAAGCAGAATTGAACACACGCATACACAAATCGTGATTATCTCTTTTAAGGATATTGGTGTGCCCTAGACTGGTTTGGTGCATTTTGATGTTTTGTTTTGTTTTTGTAGGTTTTTAAGAACTTTTAAATGCATTATGACGGCTCATATAACTCCCAAAACGGTCGCCCCTTCAATATACCAACCAGGCCGATATACCAACCTCTCTATATACCCGCCCTTACAAGAGGGAGACTATAGGTACATGAGAGTAGAAGGTATGTGGTACGTAGGTAGTACGGAAGGGGGATTGTCCTGTTAATGGCACCTACCATAGAAAACTTATCCTCGCGCGCATGGGAATCACCCCAGCGACACTCGGTCTGCTTTCGTCAGGATTTACGCCTAACAACAGTTGACAATCGAGAAATGGATGCAAAGCTAATCCAAGGTGCTGATGAACCCACCGTTGGTCTTGCTCAAGGGCTGGGGTCTTACGACCAGCTCCTTGGTTTAAAATTGTTGCAAGGAGTGTGTGAGATTCATTTTATTTAGCGAAAATGAAACAAGCATAAATGACCTTTCCCTAAAAAATGCAGGATAAAATGAAAACAGTCAAAGAAACAAAAATAGAAACAAAAAATTTAACAGAGATTATAAAAATCCCTACCTCTTCTCAGCCTACTCTAATTGCTTTTGAATTTCTTCTCTTAAAATTTATAGACAGAAAATCGTCCCTTGGTGAGACGAATTACAGAACAGAAATCGTCCCCTGCAGAGACGATTTTAAAATTGTCTTAGGGTGAGACGATTTCCAGTAGAGTATTCGTAACAGTCAGAGACGATTAACAGTCTGCAATAAAAAAATGTACCTTTCAAGCACAAAACACAAAAACCTGATTAGTTTTCTGTGATCTAAAAATAAAAAAAATAGGGAACAGGTCCCACCATGATCGCCACTGAAAGCACAAGATTCCGGGCGAAGGAAACACTAATTGCGATTACATTCAAAATCAAGTACGCTTAAGTCCTAGAAATGTAAAGTGCATGAAATGAAAAAGACGCATTGCAAGCAAATGGAGAAAACACAGCCCTTTCATTAAACTTTCTTGATCTCTGTTACAATGATGCCTCCTCCCTTTTCAGGGGCTAGGAGCGTTAAAAGAATTTGGTTACAATCACTTAATGTTCCTCTTTTCACGTGCCCACATTTGAATGGGCAGGCCAAAATGTTGCCGTCGTTTATTTTGATGAGTCTTTGACTTCTTCTGCTCCTCCTGCGAACACAGAAACAACCAAGATGTCAGTAGCACCTGCTGCAAATAAGGAGTGTTTGTTCTCTAAAATTAGTGAAATATGCATGCAAACATTTGCCTGAAATAGTAAGTATAGTGAGTCCAAATCGCCTGAAAACCTGATAGAAGATAGAAGATATTACCAGAATGCCATTGCCACTAAAACAGTTGGCGAATCTGCCTTCATATAAAAATCATCCCTGGGCAGGACGATTTCTGACTGCTAATCGTCCCCGGGTGAGACGATTCCTTGTGTTGGAAAAGTCGAAGTGATCTGCTCCAATGTCGACTCCCGAGACTTCCAAAACACCTGCATACAGAGGGGTTATGTAATTGAGGCCATTTTGGGACGACCCAGATGGTCGGATTCTCCCAATTTGGCCTCTATCCTCGGGAATTTGATATCGCCTCCTGCAAGTCAGTGAAACAACAAAGCGACACAAAACATACTAAAATCTGATCAAAAGTTATGAAATTGCAGCTATGAGTTCACCAAATAGAATGACACAACATGCAATGTAAACAAATATTCTAGAATGCTAAAAAGAATGGAACTTGAGAAGTGCGAGGGGTGTCCAAGTGGGCCTCCCACCGTTGGCACTTGATTTCGATGCTAATCCACTAGGGATGGCTCCAAAACCTCTTAGGATGGGGGGTCGGCAAATTGGTTGGTTCAGGTGTCCATGTGTTGGATTTGGGTCAGGTTCAAGCTTCCAAAAGCCACCCAACAACCTCCCTTGCAAAAGAGATTGGTGGATGTGAGAAAGTGAACCAAAGGGGATGCAAGTGAGTCTTCAACTCGGCAGCACTTCGTTGCTTGAAATCTCCTTCAACCTGTATTTTTTGGGTGAGAAAAGTCCCACATTTTATAGACCCATGGGGTCTCTTTTGGGAGGGAAGCACAAATGCCATGTGTTGGTCATAGGCGCCATGTGGTAGTCTTGTCTTCCCATGAGGGAGGGGAGTCCTCCATTGACTTGGGCTTTCATAATTGCCCTTGTGACAATCCTCAAATGACCTATTTGTCCACACACACATGCGTGCGAGGCAGGAGTCATCAACTGACTATTTTGGGCTACCACTTGGCCTCATTTGTCTTTTTTCCCGTTAAACTTGGAAATCATCCTTACTGGAGACGATTTCAAAAATCGTCCCTGGGTGAGACGATTCCAAGTTAGCAATCGTCCCTGGGTGATACGATTACTGGGCAAAGTGTCTAAGTGTGCCAAATTGCTTCTTGACCTTACAAAATTGCTATGAAAGTGGTTAAGACGACTTTTTTACCTCTGAGGGCTGCCCCGGGGGCTATGTTTGTCAAAGCGATCAGTGTTTGCAGTCACATAATCGGATTGGTGCTATTTTGGTGTCTACACCATCAACATATGAGATATCTATGTGAGTATGAGTAAGGTATAATAGACTTCCTACAAGCTAATAGTATAGAGTTGTATCACATAGAGGGATGAGCAGGAAGTATTAATATTTATGCCAGATTGAAAATAGGTAGGAAAAGGTTTACAATCTGTCATTTTAAACCTTTGAAGAAGATCCAATGTGTACTTTTTTTGACACAATGAAATTCTTGCATCTGTTTAACTTATTTGAATCCCAAGGAAGTAATGAGCTAAACCTAGATCAACCATTTCAATTTTTTCAAATAGGGAGTCTTTTATAGTTTGAATGTGAGTGAAGTTACTACTAGTGAGAATAAGATCATCAACATATAGAAAAATAATGGTGATTTTTCCTTCATCTCTCCAAATGTAGACTATGTTATCAGACTCACAATGAGAAAAACCTACTGAAAGAAGGAAGGAGTCCATATTTTCATACCAAGCTCTAGAGGCTTGTTTGAGGCCATAAACGAGACTTTTTTAGCCTACAAAAAAGAGAGGAGTCTTGAGTGAAACCAACGAGGTTATTCCATGAATATTTATTCTTTGGAGTCCCCATGTAAGAAAATATTTTTTACATCCATTTGATAGACATACCAATTTTGGGAAGCACCCAGGGCAAGAACCAGTCTAACAAAATCCATTTTAGTAATTGGAGCAAAGGTTTCTACATAGTCAATACCTTCAATATGAGAAAAACCTTTGGCTACTAGGCAAGTTTTGTGTTTTTCTATTTCTCCATTAGGTCCATATTTTGTTTTGTAGATCCATTTACAATGAACTGACTTCCTTCCTTTAGGCAATGGAACTAAATCCCAAGTTTTTTTTAATTAAGGAAGAAAATTCATTTTCCATGACTTCATCCCATTCTTTAATTCTTGTTGCTTCTTTGAAGGATTGAGGATCAGAGGAAATAGCCTGACAAACAAGACCAGTGCTTATGGGGTTTGTTGATCTGGTTGATGAAATGTTTGGTATGTAGGTGTTAGCTTCTTTAATAATGGTGCGGGCCCATTTTGGACTAGTGGAAGGAGTAGGAGTTAAAAGACATTGAGTTGGAATTATAGGTTCCTCATCTTGGTTATCAATTTCTAAGTCAATATCAAGAGTTGCATCTTCATAATATTGAGGTTCTACTATAGGAGAAGGCTCAATGGAGTAAGAGGGGGATTGAGGATATTTTTGAGGGAATGTTTCATAAAATTGTAAATTCCAATGGAAGAAGACCTCATGAGTTGAGGAATCAAAGAGCCTATATGCTTTCATTTCCTCACGATAACCAACAAAGAAGAGCTTTTTGCTTTTCTTATCTAGATCCTTCCTTTTCTTCTTTGGGATGTGTGCCCAAGAAGTACACCCAAAAATTTTGAAGAAGGAAACATTTGATTTTGAGCAAAACCGTACTTCTTCAGGAGTTAAATGGTCAATAGTTTTATGAGGTGTAAAATTTTAAATATAATTGGCATAGTTAATATCTTCTATCCAAAATACTTTTGGAAGATCTCTTGAATGGAGCATGCAACTTGCCATTTTCTTTGATGTTCGATTTTTTCTTTTCGCAATACCATTTTTCTAAGGATTATGGGAGACAAAATGCTGATGAATGATGCCATAATTTGATAGAAATATGGAGAATTTATTACTGCAGTATTCCCCCCATTACCAGTGCAAATTTTCTTTATATTACAAGAGGTCTGATTTTCAACTAAGGCTTTGAAGAATTTAAAGTGGGATAGAAAATCACTTTTACATTTTAGTAATTAGACCCAAGTTCTTCTATAAAATTCATAAATAAAGGTTAGAGCATATTTTCTCCTTTGAAATAAGGTTCAGGAAAAGACATCAAGTCACTATGGATTAGTTCTAGAGGGGATGAAGCTTTTAGAGAACTACTTGGGTGGAAAGGATCTTGATGTTGCTTTCAAATAACACATACAGGATAAACTCCATCAGTAGAGGAGACTTGGAGTAAAGTTTTTACTATATCATAGGTTCTTAATTCCTTTAGGTAGTTGTAACTAAGATGACCAAACCTTTCATGCCAAATTTTGCTTTCAAGATCTCCATGAGCCACAAAAAAGGAGGTCCCTTCTAGATTTTTGAATCCTTTGAAATTAAGTAGGCGAG